>JAXIVD010004050.1:22500-39340 GCA_036785275.1 Cancer borealis
CTCCTCCTCCTCTTCCTTTTTTTTCGAGTAGCCATAGGTAGTTAGGGTCGTAATTAGTGGTTTGCATGAATGTGGTCTGATTGGCCGTGTGGTACGTTCATGAGAGGATTTTCACTTTATTCATTTTTGACTCATGGTTACTGTTGCTGCGTCTGTCTGCCTTGCCTTGCCTTGCCTTCCTCCCTCCCCTTTACCCCTTACCTGGCTGTATAGGTAATGGTAATGGTGTGGCTAATGAAGGTATGTGTTCCTCCTAGCTTGATTTCCTGCTTGTATAGAGTTTGATTTGAAATGCTTCCTCGTGCCTTAGAAAATCAGGTGGTCTTGTGGTCTTCCTCACTGGGTTATTCTTGTAAATTGTGAGGTCATGGAAAATATTATACCCTGTGGTTTGGGGTACAGGATTACTAGTACTGTATTCCCTGTAGATTGTAGGATGCAGAAGGAGGGAAGGCGGTGTCTAGGAAGCCTCTCCCCTGTATTCTCTCCTACAAACAGACAGGATACAGAAAGGGAGGGAAGTGTTAAGTCTCCCTGAATCCTAATTACCTTGTCTTTGGCTATCCTTTTTTTAATTAGGATATAAACCAGGTATATAAATTAATGAAGAATATGTATAAATAAATGACATCCAATACTATAAAATGATAGATAAATTGTCAATATTGAATTACACTTGATTTTAATTAATGCTCATTTTACATTAGTTTCTTTCTTGTCTTAGTGTTTAATGATCACAAGAGATGAATGAAAAGTTAAGAGATACAACTGTAGATAAGTTTAATCATTAACTATTTGTTCTATAGGCTATATGTACACACCCAGAAGTCATGTATGGTATTTGTATGGTGTTTCC
Organism: Cancer borealis; assembly: GCA_036785275.1. Classification (NCBI taxonomy): domain Eukaryota; kingdom Metazoa; phylum Arthropoda; class Malacostraca; order Decapoda; family Cancridae; genus Cancer; species Cancer borealis. Next base: position 23,357 of record JAXIVD010004050.1, read on the forward strand.
CCCTCTCCCCAACCCTCCCCAACCCTCGTTAATGGTCCTGGTAACTTATTAATAGAAGAATACTTGCTGGAGTTATAAAAAAAAAGATTAGTGTACAAACAGATCATGGAAATAGAAGTAATACAAGCTAGAGGAAGATTATAATGATGTAAGAACCTGTTTTATTTATGAACATTATAATCTATCACTACACTTTACTATGTCATTATCTTCCTTTGTATTACCTATCCTTCCTTCCTATCCTTCCTATTCTTCACCTCCTCATCTGGCCTCACCTTCACCTTCTCGTCCTCAGATCATGTTCACTGAGGAAGATGTCAAGTTCTACCTGGCTGAGTTGGCGTTAGCCTTGGATCATCTTCACTCAGTTGGAGTCATCTATAGGGACCTCAAACCGGAAAAGTAAGTATATTTATTTATTTTTATTTATTTATTTATTTATTTATTTATGGTGCCAGTAGGGTAGATAGAAGTTTTTTTTTTTTTTTTCAATGGTTAGATGTTAGCAGTGCAGGTTAGATTTTTTTTAAGTGATGTCTCGTAAATTTCCATAATGGTGACTTTTGATGTTGAGAATTCAGCTTTTTTATCAGGGAAAGTGAGATATATTTTCTGTATTATATTTTTTGTTTGTACTGTACCTCATAGTTTGTGTATGATAATTTAAGTAATGTGTCAGATATGTTTTTTATTTATTACCTAAGTTTGTAAGGTTGACTATGAGGACTGATAAGTGTGTGAGTGATTGATTAAGTCATTACTCACACTAATGGTAATGTATGAAAGGGAAAGATTTTAATTGATTTGGTTTGTTCATTAGTCTGAACTGAGGTGATTATGGGAGGCAGGCAATTAGTGTGAGGTTAATTTAATTGTTAAGGGATATTATATTTATCACTGAGTTTTAATACATTCAATAGAGGTAAGGATGCAGAGATGATCTTATGCTTTAACTTACCAAGAATTCATATATTTTCATCACCTATTGGCCACTAAATTGGAATTGAGTTATACATTTAATTCCTATACCATTCAATTCTTCCTACATTATACTATTTTCTTGGGTGCTACAAGACATGTTTGGGAAATTACTTGTTGTATAAAAAGAATTAGTGGCCCGGTGGTGTAGTGGTAGTGTGTTCGCCTCAAAACCAAGATGACCTGGGTAAGGTGGAGACATAATGTGTTTGTCCTTTTAAACACTGTTACCTTTGTTCACCCAGCATAAAATAGGTACTGGAATATACCTCTGGATTGTGTCTTTGTAATCCTGGAAAGAGAGGAAGGCTGGGAATCTTGACTTCCTGTGTGTTGAGTGCTTTCGCTGAGACTAGATTTGTTTTATGCTACACTGTGAAGGTTAAAAAAAAGTGTGATAAAAAAAATATGAATAAAAAGAAGGTATTTAACTAATAAGGAAGGGATGGTTTGAGACTCTTCTTCTCTTCTTCTGGAGAGAACGAGGCATTAAAAACTATACAAATGAAACCGGTTAATAGATAATTCATTACACACATCCTTAAGAGAGTTCGTAATCACACTAATAACTAACCAACACTATAACAATTAGACAGAAGTCATTAATCCTTTGTGTGTGTTGCAGTATTCTCCTTGATGCTGACGGCCACATCTCCCTCACTGACTTTGGGCTGTGCAAGGAGGCGTTAGATGACCAGAAGGCTTACAGCTTTTGTGGCACAGTGGAGTACATGGCGCCTGAAGTGGTGAACCGTCGCGGACACAACACTGCGGCTGATTGGTGGTCGTTTGGTGTGCTGTTGGTGAGTGGTGGTGGTGGTGGTGGTGTTGTGTGGTGGTGGTGTTGGGGGTGTGGTGTGCTGTGGTGTTGGTGGAGGTGTGGTGATGAGTGGTGGTGGTGTGGTATGGTGTGGTGGTGGTGGTGTTCCTGTGGTGGTGGTGTGGTGATGGGGGTATGGTGTTGGTGGGGCTGTGGTATTGGTGTTGGTGGTGTGGTGGTGTGGTGTGGTGTGGTGGTGTGGTGTGGTGATGTGGTGGTGGTAGTGTTATATATCTTTTTCATTTTTCTTGTTATGAAGGTTATATTGAAACTATGAATTTATAAACTGAACTAATTATAATGAAAAAAAAACTATATTTAGAAGTTTTCTCACAATTCAAAATCATTCAAAGTGTTATAAATGTTGTGTGACTTGATACAATCCACAAAGTTATATTCTTAGTCTTTAAAAAAATGAGAAATAAAAAAATAATAGATAAAAATAAAATAAAATATATATCTACTTGTGTTGCATCAGTGTAGAGGTGGAGGCAGATTGTTATTTTTTTTTTTTTCTTCTTTTTATGGCTCAGTAAAGGTGTTATAGGTGACCTTGAGTGATCTAGACAACACAGTTAACATAGACATAACTTAACATAACTTGACGTAACTTGACCTTCTATCTTGGGTCATATTTAAAGTTAGTATTTATTGTGAGATGTTTGTGTGTGTTGTGTTTTTATAATCACGAATGGAGCGGATAGAAGAAGAGTAGGAGGTGAAAATGTCGTATAGGTGTTAAGAATGAAACTAAACCTGAAGTAGGAGGTGTAAGAAGTTAGGAACACACACAAAACCAAGACAAAAAACACAATATAATCCACACCTTTCACCCTTTCAGTTTGAGATGCTAACAGGTGCGCTGCCCTTCCAAGGTGCAAACAGAAAGGAAACCATGAACCTAATCCTTAAGGCCAAGCTAGGGATGCCTCCTTACCTCAGTCCTGAAGCCCAGTCACTCCTACGTGCACTCTTCAAAAGGAACCCAGCGAACAGGCTTGGCGCAGGTGGGTAGTGTCTATATAAGGTGTAAGAATCAATATTAAGAGTTACAGTTATAAGGGACGAGATGATTACATAGTTATATTTCTTGGGGTTTTTGTATTTAAAGCCATCTCTTATTCTTCCTGGTAAGTTTTGTTTATTGTTCTCTTCCTCTTCTCTCTCCTTCTCATCTTGTATTTATTTTAGTTGCAAGACATTGAATCCTAATATTAAAGTTTATTACGTGCATTTGATCCTTTTTAATTAACAGTTATATTTGTTGTTTTATCCACTGTTAGACTTTAATATCACTGTTAATGTGTTCTGATTAAATTCATTCATTGCAATCACATATTTAGTTGTTATTGTTTGTTGTTTTGTTTATTGTACTATATAGTCTTGATCAGTAAAGGTTTCAATGTATTTATATAACTCACTTATTCTTGTACTATGACACAAGACAAGATTTATGAATAAAACAATATTCAATTTCCACATATTATATACTCAAGACAAAAATGGATGCTCATTGTGAACAGAAACACACACAATACAAAAACTTCTATTGTGTGTGTTTCTGGATAAATGTAATCAAATAAATGTAATCAGAACACATTGACAGTGATATTAAAGTCTAACAGTGGATAACACAACAAATATAACTATCAAGAAAAAGGATCAAATGCACAAAACAAACTTAAAAACAATGGATTCTATGTCTTTATGAAACATTTGTTGTTGCCATTTATACTCCACACACTCAAGTTTGTTTATTCCCTGAAGGGCCTGAAGGTGTGGAGGAGCTGAAGCACCATCCATTCTTCAACTCCATCGACTGGAACAAACTCTACAGCAAGGAGATTGAACCTCCCTTCAAGCCTGCCGTGTCCAAGGCTGACGACACCTTTTACTTTGACCAAGAGTTCACCACACGCACTCCTAGAGGTGAGATGTTACGCCTGCACCACCATTGTCTGTGTTACTGTCTGTGTCATTGTCTGTGTTATTATTGTCGTTGGTGCCTCAAGATTTCACTCTCTTCCATTTGCATCTTGGTGACAGTAAAAGTATAACTAATGAAGCCAATCAGGTTATATCTCATTTTACAAGTGGTTTTGGAGGTGAATTGTTATGGAAAAAATATTGTGTCTCTGGATAAGGTGCCTTTCTGTTATTAAGTTGATTTGAATACTTTTTTTGGGAAGCAGAACATGACATGATTTATATCCTTATCCTGTGTTGCTGGTAGGCTTAATGGAGGCCTTAGATGGTCAGCCTCCGCCCATTAGTAGCGCAGGTTGGATTTATTTTAAGTGACGCCTCGTTTCTTATTGAGGCTCATGCTGCCAGCGGAAGCTCCTCGCGTATATAACTTTGCAGTCCCGTTGAGGATAGTGTTATGGCAGCATGTGGGTGATCTTGGCCACTCGGCGGTATTACCAAAGAATAGTAGCCAGTACGTGCCGGGATTCAAACTTGGGACCCTGAGCTCATCTGCCCAACCACTAGCCACTAGGCCACCACCTTTTACACAGACCAGAGCTTAATGATTAACTTAATGTTATTCTAGTATAGTCCAGTGCACATGTAGGACAGTAATATGTTATCACTCATTGTTAGTTTAGATTCCATGTACTAATTGTTTATTATTATAATATATTCTCAAATCCTTACAACATGCATGCAAGAGTTACATTATTTTCAGATACATTGTTTAAAACTAAGATGACCATTGCTAATTATTTCCCTATCTTGTACTGCTTGTCAAATTCTAATACTTTTACTCTATTAATGAGATGTTTCCTTCTTCCTTCCTCCCAATACTCACACATCCTCTTCTATCTTGGGTCATCATGCCCTTGTCATCATTACAGTAACTTTTCACATCATTCCTGGTCACCTGACACTCTCCTTACATTTACCTTTCTTCTCTTTCTACATTACAACACTGTACTTACCTTCCTTTACCCTCAAGTCTAAGTTCATCCATCCAACATAACTTTTGATCTGAAGTCATAACACAGTGTCTTGTGCCACAGATTCACCCGGAGTGCCACCAAGTGCCAACGCCCATCAGATGTTCAAAGGGTTCAGCTTTGTGGCACCCTTCCTGCTGGCTGACCAGGTGGACGGTGTGGAGATGATACAGTCACACCCCACGGAGAAGACACCTGCACTAAGCAAGGTGAGACACTAAGCACTTGGGTGTGATCCAGGGAACATACTTATATAGAAAAGATTATGTAGCAAATGACTGTCTACTCATTATAAGCATACAAAATGGTGTAAGCTCATCCTAAATCATGTAGGACACGTATTAACTCCTTGGACATCATTTATAACGTGTTCCCAGTTAGGGTTGGGCAAGGGATGGAAGCCTTAAGATCCGTGCCCTTGGTAGGACACCGTCTGAGATCTTCCTACTGTTGGGTATTGCGAGTTTAGCCTTTGTATCGACACCCTTTCACACCTGGCTGAGGTAGGTGTCAGGTCACCACCCCAGAAGGCAGGTCGCCACCCCTGGCTAACACCTGGTACCCATGCACTGCTGGGTGGACAGGGTCAGGGCTGGAAGGAGACACCACTACTTTTTCAGCTCCATCCAGGGATCAAACCCAGTACCTCTTGGTTGTGAGCGGAGTGTACTAACTAACCATTGCACTACAGATCTTCCTTGCATTTTAGGAAGCAGTTTTGGGATCGAATCCTAATTCTTTATGAATATGGTTCCAGGTAAAGGGTTATTCTGCTCATTAAGATATAAGGAATTTAATGCTCATAGAGATTGTATCTAAATCAAGTTGGGTTTTATAAAAATTGCCAAACGTTTAAAAAATCCAGGAGTTTGGTTAGTGTTGACTGTCTCATCAGTATACTGTCATTATCTGAAGTCACTGTTCATTTTTCAGAGACTATCGGGAGTGAAGCCCAACAGTATACATGATGAGTATGACCTTTGTGAGGAGGTCGGGCGCGGCAGCTACAGTGTGTGCCGCAGGTGTGTACACAAGGCAACACGACAAGAGTACGCTGTCAAGGTCATTCCCAAGAAGACGAGAGACTGTCAGGAGGAAATTGAGATTCTCTATCGGTACGGCCGCCACACCAACATTATTTCCTTAAGAGATGTAAGTATGTGTGTGTTCTTGTTTTAAAGTGAAGTCGTGCATATTAATTACCTTAGAGATGTTAGGCATGTGTTGTATAAGTGTGAGGAAGGATGTAGAGAGACTAGGTGAAGAAATGCTTATGGAAAATTTGGCTCCCTTTGTGATTGAAAATGTTGATGTGTTTAGTAGTCAGTAAGATGTTCATTAATCTTGTCCATCAGGGAAAGAAAAGTTATTTATATCTTTATTACTATTTTTATGAATACGTATTAGGGAATTTTATTTATTTTTTCTCAGATTTTGCAAATATTACTTAGTGCCTGAAATGTTGAGTTGCTTAATTAACACTTCCTTTCCTCATTGTCAACCAAGAAGTAGATTGTCAGTGAATATAAACTTTAGCTTAAAAAATCATATAGATATTCAAGGTTTATAGTAATGGAAGAATGGATGTCAAGTCTGTAGTTATTTAATATTGGAAACAAGCTTATCACTTCAATGCATTTACTTTACATTGAAAAATAGAATGTATATATTTGTAATCAATACTTTGGTGATAAACTTTGTAGTGCAGGTTATTTAAGTAATCTAGAGGGAAAGAATGAGGAAGACAGAATGAAGCATGTTGAATATATATAATTTAAAGGCAAAGTATTAGTAGGAAGACAGAATGAAACCGTAACATGATAACTGAAAACAGGCAGACCTCAACAACAACCAGAATAATTTACTATAACATAACTACGAGTGACCTTTTTAAACATAACTAAACCTTTTAAAACCACAATGAACAAGTCTCACCCAGCATCCCACCTTCCCTCCAGGTGTATGAGGATGACTCTTACGTGTACCTGGTGATGGAGTTGATGCAGGGAGGGGAGCTGCTAGACAAGATCCTGAGGCAAAAGTTCTTCTCCGAGCGTGAGGCCTCGGCTGTCCTTCTTACCCTCACCAACGCCGTCCAGTATCTACACCAGAATGGGGTTAGTGTGTTAGTGCGTTGGTTTTTTATATATATGGATATTAGACTTGTGTTTTTTTCCGTTCGGTGATGTTATTATTTCTTTTGTTTTTTGTTCATATTCACTCTTGTATTTTTCCCTTGCTGATTTTTTTTCGTTTGTGTTGTATATTAACACATTTTTCCTTTTACTAACATCATTATATCTTGTTTTTGTTATATATTTACACACTTACGAATCTACAACAACCTAACAATCAAAATAGGAATAATTAACAACCTAACCATTCATGACCTTTCTCTCTCTTTTCAAACCAGGAATGATTAACAACCTAATAATTCATGACCTTCCTTGCTATTCCAGGTCGTACATCGTGACCTCAAACCATCCAACATCATGTACGCAGACATTTCCGGCAGTCCAGAGTCACTTAGAATATGTGATTTCGGATTTGCCAAGCAGCTGCGGGCCGAGAATGGACTGCTTATGACTCCCTGTTACACGGCAAACTTTGTGGCTCCGGAGGTGTTGAAGAGACAGGGTTATGACGCGGCCTGTGATATCTGGAGCCTCGGTGTGCTGCTCTACACCATGTTGGCTGGGTGAGTACTCCTAGGGTGGTGGTGGTGGGTCTTCTTTTTTCTCTCTCTCTCTCTCTCGCTGTCTCTCTGTCTCGTTACATTTTAGTCTTTCGTGTTTTTGTTTTTGTTTGTCTAATTTCAGGATTGTGTTTTTTCTTTGTTTTTTCTTGATTTATTTTTTCTTTGTGTGTGTGTGTCAGCTTTTTTTTTTTTTTTTTTTGTTGTTGTTGTTGTTGTTGTTGTTGTTGTTGTTGTTGTTGTTGTTGTTGTTGTAATGCTGTGGGTCTCTTTCTCTCTCCTTTTTTTTTTTTTTTTTTTTTTTTTTTTTTTTTTTTTTTTGTTCCTATCTGTTTGTGGTTTCAATTGGTTTTCTTTTCTACTTTGTCATTCTTCACTGGTGTCTATAAAGGGTTTAGTTAGTTTTTTTTATGTTCTCTTTCTCGGTTTTTAAGTTATTTATTTATTTATTTATTTAAGGTACCTATTTGCAGCATCTAAATCATCTTCTTTGTGTTTGAAATTGAGATTATCCAAAATTTTTCCTCCGAAACTCATTACTACATACATACATCTGATCATATTATTCATATTTTTCATTTTTTATAATTTTTTTTATATACATAGTTTCGGTTTTCTTATACAGACAACCATCAACTAATTTAACATTTATATAAACCTCACATTTGTTTCCTCACACCTATCCTTCTATTCTCTTAACCATCAAACTTATAACATCTATCTAGTATTCCTTCGTCTATTGATCTATCTATAAGTGTCACTCCCTTTGTGTTTCTCTCTCCATTTGCATCTTTTCCTCCCTCCCTTCCCTCCCTCCCTCCCTCCCTCCTTCCCTCCCTCCCTTCCTCCCTTCCTCACCCTCCAGTTTCCAGTATTGTCCACGCTGTTATTTTTTTCTGTTCCATCTGTGAAAGTGATTTGTTTAAGTGGTGTCTGTCAATTTCCCTTCCCGTGATGCCTCCTCCTTTCCCTCAGGACTCTTGTGACGGTTGGTTGTGTTTGCTTTAAATGTTTTTCTCTCTCTCTGTGTCTTTCTCCGGAACTCCCTCGTGTGTGTGTGTGTGTGTGTATGTGTGTGTGTGTGTGTGTGTGTGTGTGTGTGTGTGTGTGTTTTCTCTCTCTCATCTGCGCCATAAATTTTGTTGAAGTGTTTAAGTCACGTCGTGTTGTTGTTTTTGTTGATATTGTTTTGTGTTGCAGAAAAATAGCAGCGAGTGTGAGTGTCAGTGTGAGGGTTTGCTGAAAGGTTATGTATGTATATGTGTATGTGTATGTGTACGTGTATGTGTATGTGTATGTGTATGTGTATGTGTATGTGTATGTGTGTAAGCCAAGGGAAGTATATTCTTTTCAGTTACCAGGTTATTTACATTTATAAACCATCTATCCCATATATATACCTGACTTACATCCTCCTTATATCAGTGTAGCCAAGACAAGTTAGTTAGGATTCATGGAGACATCACCCTCCCCTTCCCCTCTATGCCTTGCCTTGTAGTAGGAGAGAGTACAGAGAAGGGCTTCCTAGACCTCTCGCTTCATCTTTTTTGTTTACCTTTTACAACAGAGAATATGGTGTTAGTATTCATGCAGCCTTATCGTAGGTATGTTATGTATATACTATAAAGTTTAAACTCGTCTAACTTACAGTGTTGGGTTGCTAGAATGTATATATATATATATAGAAAGGTATTGTAATGGACTGTACATCAACATTCAAACAGGGATAGAAAATGTACTGACCAGTTTTTTTTTTCTTCTAATTTTTGTGTTGCATCTGAGTAATTGAAGAAAAATTGTGATGTGAAATATTAATGTTTTGATTGAAGTGATGCGTTGAAATTGAATGTTACTTCTCTGCTGCATTGGCTATGATGTGAAATATAGAGAAAAAAAAGATCGTTATGCAATTCAAAACAAAACAAAACACATGAAAAGAGAGTCAAATTTACTTATAATTCTTGCATTCATATTTATAACCGAAAAAAAACAAACGTGAAGAGCGCAATACAATATTTTCATCACATACTTATCAAACAGTAAAGGTGAAAGCATAATAGTTTAAATACATTCACATCACCTTGAGAACAAACAAACACACATACAAACACACAAACACAAGCTAATGTTAGAAGGCAATGCTTGGGGAGTTAAATTTGCTATTATTTCACTTTGCGCCTAATTGGAAATGTCAGTCAGAGCGTAGTATTTGTGTCTTGCCAGCGGGGATGGATGTCATGTCAGGGCCGGGAAGGTAGGTCATGTTTCTTTATGTCACGTCCAAATGAAGTGATGTTTGGTATTGATATCACAGGTGGAAATATAGGGTGCGTGGGCAGGCTATTGGCGTCACTTCAAGTTTTTAGGGAAGAAAATGGAATGTAATTGTGTTGTGTTTGGGTGTGTGTGTGTATATGTGCGTGTGTGTGTGTGTGTGTTATTTTTAGACGTTGGTGTTGGTATTGAAAGAATGTATTTATTCTTGTCTTAGTTCAGGTTTCAATGATGTATTTCCTGACATTATAGAATCAGGTTGTATTGTGTGGGACTTGTATTTTTGTTCTGTTATTTATTTATTTATTTATTTATTTATTTATTTTTCTTTTTTTTAAGCTTCCTTGATTGAAGTGCATATTAATTAATGGACTTCGTGTTCATTTATTTAATTATTTATTTGTTTGTTTTCATTTATTTTTCCTTAATAGTATTACATGAGACGTATTTTTATTATTTTCATTTTTTCTTTCTTTCTTTTATTAGATTATTATGACTTAAACTATTGTCTTTTTTGGGAGAGTTCATACATTATATAGTCTGATATTAAAGAAAAATAATTATATTCAAATCAAAATATAATTCAATACAAAATACAGTACGTCTTCCATGTTTGCAGAAATATATAAATACAAATAATATTACTGAATGTTAAGAAAAATGGAAAAAAAAATAACTTATTTCTCGTAAAAGGTTGAATGAACATTTTCTTTTCTACATTTTTTTTGTTACGTAAAAAATTATGCAATGACGTCAGTGGCAAACAAATTAGTATTATTATATTTTATTCATTCATTCATTGTGTGTGTGTGTGGGTGACAGTAAGTAGTATTAGAATATTAGTGTTGAGAGAGAGAGAGAGAGAGAGAGAGAGAGAGAGAGAGAGAGAGAGAGAGAGAGAGAGAGAGAGAGAGAGAAGCACGTGACACCAACTTTCTTTCATATTGCGTAAGATAAAATAATAAACAAAAAATATATATAGTAACATTTGCAATAAGAAAAAAACAAGTCAATATTTTTTTATCTGCCAAAAAAAAATTAAAATTAAAAGTATGATACATTTATTCTTAATGTGACTGACTGAGAAACACACACACACATACACACACACACACACACACACACACACACACACACACACACACACACACACACACACACAGACACACAGACCATCAGGCAATACTTACACTACATCAATACATAGAAGAAGAAGAAGAGGAACAAGACTTATATAACAATCACCTCGCCTCACCTCACCTCACCTCACCTCACCTCACCTTAGAGTGCACCATTAAACCATCACTCACATAAACACACTTCCCAGCACTGAATCCGCGGGGAAATTATTACTCCAGCGATTTTGAGAGAATATTCTAAGTTTGGTGACGGTGTTAGCAAGGCGAGGAGAGTGACGTCAATTCCTGTGTGTGACCTTTTCTTGTGAGGATTGAGGCAGGGCGAGGCAGGGCGGGAGGTGTGCCATGAGGTTGCAGATGAAATGAGGTTGAATGGATGCTGCTCCCACAACCCCATGTCCGATTATAACTAGTTTTTTTAAAGGTTTTTCATGTTTTAAATTCATCTGAAAACTAGTCATACAAAGGCAGACTCAGTAGTGTGTTGAGCTGTTTTGGTACAAGGAAGGGAGAGAGGAAGTTAATATAAGAAGTCTAAATAAGAAGAAATTAATGTCTTATCAAATTTACACGTGAGATGGTAGGGATTGAAACGTTAATACATCACTTGATTATATAAAGTGTATTTTAGTGGATAGTTAAAGGTTAAGTATTGTTAAGTAAATAAAGAAGGAAGTAAGAGGCTTAACATTGCTAAATAAGTCAATATATAAAGAAGGAGAGAACCTAAGTATTATGGAAAAAAAAGATAAAAGAAGATCGTAGTGCGCAGAGCCTCGTAATAATGATGATAATAATACCAATAACAATAACAATAAACTTAACCATTACCGTAAACAAAGAAAAACAATAAAAAAAACAACTATAACAACTCTCTATCTCTCTTTCTCTCTGTATCTGCACATAATACCACACAAAGGGAAGAAGACAAAGGGCAGGAAAAAAGACCCACCACACACGTACCTCTCACAAGCTCAGGTCACCCTTGGGAATCACATGTTGCCGAAAAGAACATCTCACCGGATCGTCTATTTTCCTTCCGATAAACAGTTACTGAAAGGAAGAAAAAGTATATGTGTGTGTGTATGTGCGCCTGCCTCTTCCACACCCACACGCCCTCCTGTTCCCTTCGTGTTGAGGGTTCATTGGGTGTGTTCTTAGTATTGGGTTTGGGTGTAATGAGGTGTGTTCGTCCCTGGGTAAGTTTGGCGCTGAGAACATAAGAGAATAGAAGAAGTCTAATTGTGGGTTTGAATCAAGTTCCAGTTGATCACATAACGTATTGGATTCTCTCTCAAAAAATATTAATAAAAAGAAAAAAGAGAAGGAAGGTAAAGAATAGTAGAAGGAGGAGGAGGAGGAGAAAGAGAAGAAGAAATAATAAGGATAATAACACCATCATCACCACCATCCTTTAGGTATAAATAGCGCAACAAGACAAAGAAAAAACAATATATATATAGAGACAAAGCAAAATAATCATCATCTTCACCTGAGATTCTATACATCCAGGTATTCAGCTTCACTTACCTTATTTTTTACCTGTGAATACGTACCAGAAAGTGTAAAATAAAACGTAGTAAAGAATATATAAAAAAAAAAGTGTAGTATTAAAAACGGTTTAGGGTATTATAAAAGGTATCGAATCTTACAAGTTATAATTATAGGTGTGTGTGTGTGTGTGTGTGTGTGTGTGTGTGTGTGTGTGTGTGTGTGTGTGTGTGTGTGTGTGTGTGTGATCGTCCTTCTATAATGGTGATGTGTTGGTATAATCACTTAGTATGGATGTGTATCATTGACGACAAGATTGTAGTAATGGTAGCGCTCTCTCTCTCTCTCTCTCTCTCTCTCTCTCTCTCTCTCTCTCTCTCTCTCTCTCTCTCTCTCTCTCTCTCTCTCTCTCTCTCTCTCTCTCTCTCTTTGTCGCTAGTAATGTGTAAAGAGCAACCAACAGTGTAACGAGAGAGAGAGAGAGAGAGAGAGAGAGAGAGAGGAGAGAGAGAGAGAGAGAGAGAGAGAGAGAGAGAGAGTGTCGCCAGGGGAGACGAAGAAAACCTTATGTTATGGCTTTTCTTCAGCAATTATAAGTCGTCTGGCCATTCGCGACCAGCTTGCTAAAAATGGCTCGTGTTTCTTTTTCTCTCTCTCTCTCTCTCTCTCTCTCTCTCTCTCTTTTTCTCTCTCTCTCTCTGGCCCTGAAGGTATATTACACAAGAGACTCACCATCGCTGTTCTCTTCCTCTTTTCTCCTCCTCCTCCTCCTCCTCCTCCTCCTCCTCCTCCTCCTCCTCCTCCTCCTCCTCCTCCTCCTCCTCCTCCTCCTCCTCCTCCTCTCCTCCTCTTACTCCTCTTACTCCTCTTTCGCTACAGGTAACTGATTTTAGCTCCTGTGACGTTATCTAGGTGTCAAGACTCACCTGTATTCTAAATGTGTGTGTGTGTGTGTGTGTGTTGTGTGTGTGTGTGTGTGTGTGTGTGTGTGTGTGTGTGTGTGTGTGTGTGTGTGTGTGTGTGTGTTTCTCTCTCGTTACGTTGTTAAGAATGTCTATTTTAAGGATTATTAATAGTTGGTGTGATGAGCAGTAAGTGTTTTTTTTTTTGTTTATTTTTACTTCTCTATCGATAACATACGCATAAAAATATTATCTATATATGTTTTTTGGGTCATGTTTGTGGTTAATTTTTTTATTTGCGTTATTTTCTTGTGTGTTAGTTTTTATTTATTTATTTTTGTTACGTTATTTTTTATTTTTTATTATATTATATCATCACGTTTTTATGAGAGAGAGAGAGAGAGAGAGAGAGAGAGAGAGGAGAGAGAGAGAGAGAGAGAGAGAGAGAGAGAGAGGAGAGAGAGAGAGAGAGAGAGAAACTATTACACATTTAAATATCATCCTTACTACAGACCTCATTACTCTCCCTTCATAATAATTGTAATACTTCCTCGTATATTACATCAAAACATACCTTGTCTTAAAAAAATAAAATAAAATCTTGAGTGAGCAGAAAAAAAAAACCTTAACTTATTTATGTTCATTCTGAGAAGTGAAAAATTATGCATCGAGAATATGTTACGTCATGGAGGGAAAATTGATTGAAGTTAATAATACGAGGAATAAGAGGCAGGTAGAGAGGCAGGTATAGTAGGCAGGTAGAGTAAGATTTAGGAAATATCATTGCAGCATTGCAGCATCTGATAAACCTAATTAAAATCTACAACTGTCATTATGAATATTTGTTCTAAGACTATTAATTATGCAGTAAAATGAAACCGTATCTTTATGCCATTATGTGATTTTCCTTCAGACTCTACCATCCACTTTGTCATCCACTTTGTCATCCACTTGTCATCCTCTGTCATCCTCTTTGCATCCTCTGGTCATCCACTTTGTCATCCTCTTTGTCATCCACTTTGTCATCCACTTTGTCATCCTCTTGTCATGCCACTTTGTTATCCACTTTGTCAGTCTACTTGTCATCCTCTTTGTCATCACTTTGTCATCCACTTGTCATCCTCTTTGTCATCCACTTTGTCATCCACTTTGTCATCCTCTTTGTCATCCACACTTGTCATCCTCTTTGTCATCCACTTTGTCATCCACTTTGTCATCCTCTGTCATCCACGTTTGTCATCCACTTGTCATCCTCTTTGTCATCCACTTTGTCATCCTCTTTGTCATCCACTTTGGTCATCCTCTTTGTCATCCACTTGTCATCCACTTTGTCATCCACTTGTCATCCACTTTGTCATCCTCTTTGTCATCCACTTTGTCATCCACTTTGTCATCCACTTTGTCATCCCCTTTGTCATCCTCTTTGTCATCCACTTTGTCATCCTCTTTGTCATCCACTTTGTCATCCACTTGTCATCCTCTTTGTCATCCACTTTGCCATCCACTTTGTCATCCTCTTTGTCATCCTCTTTGTCATCCACCTTGTCATCCACTTGTCATCCACTTTGTCATCCTCTTTGTCATCCACTTTGCCATCCACTTTGTCATTCCTCTTTGTCATCCACTTGTCATCCTCTTTGTCATCCACGTTTGTCATCCACTTGTCATCCTCTTTGTCATCCACTTTGTTATCCACTTTGTCATCCTCTTTGTCATCCTCTTTGTCATCCACTTTGTCATCCCACTTTGTCATCCACTTGCAATCCACTTGTTAACACTTTCCTCAACTCTTCCACAAGACTAAGTGATGATAAAAATGGCCAAGAATATGTGATGAAGATGAGGAGAGAGAGAGAGAAGAGGAGAGAGAGAGGAGAGAGAGAGATAGAGAGAGAGAGAGAGGAGAGAGAGAGAAGAGAGAGAGAGAGAGAGAGAGAGAGCGCATGGTTTCCTTCCCCTCGAAAATAGGCGTCGTCTTCTATTTTTGGCTCAAGACGTCATGGGTTCAGTTCACTGGTGTCTGGTTTCCCTCCTCCTCCTCCTCCTCCTTCCTCCTCCTCCTCCTCCTCCTCCTCCTCTTCCTCCTCTTCCTATCATCATCCTCCGTGTCATCATCCGTATCATCTTCCCTATCATTATCATCGTCCTCCTCCTCCTCCCTCCTCCTCCCTCCTCCTCCTCCTCTGGTTAAGCTTTACTTCCTACATTCCCTTTTCCCCTCTTTCTATTTTTTTTTCTTTTTCTTCTCTCTCTCTCTCTCTCTCTCGTCCTCTCTCTCTCATCTCCTCTTCTCTCTCATCTCATCTCTCTCTCTCTCCTCTCTCTCTCTCTCTCTCCTCTCTCTCTCTCTCTCATCTCTCTCTCCATCTCTCTCTCTCATCCTCTCTCTCGTCTCTATTCTCGTCTCTCTCTCGTGTTTTTAGGTCTTCCGGTTTTTATTACCCTCGAGTTTCGTCTTCTCTTGTGTGTGTGTGTGTGTGTGTGTGTGTGTGTGTGTGTGTGTGTGTGCGCGCGTGTGCCTGTGTGTGTGTGTGTGTGGTGTGGTGTGTGTGTGTGCGTGTGCGCGTGTGTGCGTGTATGCGTGTTCAAGTCTCAGCTTCTAACATATTTTCACCACCTCAACCTGACTCTCTCCCAGGTGAAATGGCGGTCAAAGGTTAAAGGTCACGGCTCTACCCTCTTCACCCACTGACCTGCCTTCACCACCCACCATCACCACCATCAC
>JAXIVD010004051.1:5000-22500 GCA_036785275.1 Cancer borealis
AGCTGAGTTTCCTTGATAAAGTACGCAAGGAAAGGGTAAACAGAGGCACGGGGCAGCGGCGTCACACAAGTGTAAAGGTACAAGGCCTCAACACACATCTTTACCACCATCACAACAACAACAACAACAACAACGACAACGACAACGACAACGACAACGACAACGACAACGACAACGACAACGACAACAACAACAACAAAATAAAAAAACAACAACAACAACAACAACAACAACAGCAACGGTATGCGCGCGTCCATTACAGTAACACGCAGGGCAGCAGAGATCACCTTCAATACCAACACGATTCAATACACGATGTAATGTGGCTCAATGGTCTTATCACACAACATCCACTCAACATCCACTCACCATCCACTCAACATCCACTCAACATCCACTCACCATCCACTCAACATCCACTCAACATCCACACAACATTAGCAGCTTGTACCGTCCGTCTCAGCCATGCCACGTGTCTTCTCTCAACACATGTGCTTGCCTCGTTAAACTATGAGATACATTTTGTTTTCAATTATCTGAACATTAACCTAGATACAACTCAGAAATTTGTGTTAAGACGTGAGGACTGAAACCTTAAGCCCAATAACACACTTCTGAGTATTGCAAACTAATATGCTGATACGACACACAATGATAGAAGGTGAAAGGACGTGGGAGTCACGGCATATCAAAGTGTGCAATTTATTTAAGCCGCTTATGGTGAACGTCAAAAGGGATTCACTGGAAACTGGCAATAACTTCATGGAAACTCACCCCTCAACCATCAACACTGCTGGGAACTCATTACTCTATAGAACAACAACCTTCACTGACTCATAACCCAACACACAACAAGGACAATGCAATGGGCAGCAGCATCATCACCACTTATAAAAACTCACAACACCACAGATGCAAGCGAAGTATTAACGACATAGTAACACTTTATTATACTTATACAACAACGGATTTATTAATATACTAAATAGAAGACTGTGAAGGCGAGGCTTTCCTGACACCAATATAATGATCGTATCTCAGCTGCAGACAGTTGAACGTTTTCTCTTCCAGGCTGTACAAAAAAAATAAAACAACATAGGAAAGAGAAATAAAAGAACATGAGAGGAGGAAGTCCTCGGGCAGCCTGAAAGGAAAGGTGAGGCACGCAGCACCACTTCGCCTTTCTCAGAACCAGCTACAAAGAGAGAAAAAGAGAGAGAGAGAGAGAGAGAGAGAGAGAGAGAGAGAGAGAGAGAGAGAGAGAGAGAGAGAGAGAGAGAGAGAGAGAGAGAGAGAGAGAGAGAGAGAGAGAGAGAGAGAGAGAGAGAGAGAGAGAGAGAGAGAGAGAGAGAGAGAGAGTCAATCCTGCTCTCAAGCCCCAGCACGAGCCTCGCAACACCTCGCAACATCACACAACACACGCAACACACGGATACAAAACAATCAACAGAAAAAATGGATGACACAAGGAGGAAGAACACAAGGAAAAATGTCTCAATAATTTTTTCTCAGCATCTCTTTTTCTTTCTCTTTCCTCATATATATGTGTGTGTGTGTGTGTGTGTGTGTGTGTGTGTGTGTGTGTGTGTGTGTGTGTGTGTGTGTGTGTGTGTGTGTGTGTGTGTGTGTTTCCCTAGCTGTCTATCCGCCTGTTTGTCTGTATCCCAAATGCACCTGAGACAAGCACACACTCGCACCACACCGCCAGGAGAGGAAGACACACACACCTCATTTAATTAAGGACAGGTAAACGCTTTGCCCTGGCGAGGAGGGAGTCATGGCGAGCCTCAAGGTGCCTCATCCTGGATCAACTCACCCACCCACTTCAACTGTACCACCATCCACATCCTCACCCTCACCCACACCCCAACCCACACACCCTCACCCATTAGGCACCCTGGCTCACCCCACTTAAATTCATCCCAGATAATAACGCCAAATTAAAGTTGATCTATCTCGCCACGATACATCTCTGCCCTCCTCTGTTGTTTAGTCTTGTAATAACACCAGCAGTATTTGTAGTAGTAGATGTATTATCATTATTATTGTTGGTATTATTATTATTATTATTATTATTATTATTATTATTATTATTATCATTAGTAGTAGTAGTAGTAGTAGTAGTAGTAGTAGTAGTAGTAGTCAATCAATCAATCAATCAATCAATCTTTATTTCATAATATACAGCAAGATGTATATTACATATTATAGCCTAAAAATCAGTCTAACTATGTCTAAGTCTAAACACATATATATGATCCTCTAGTAGGCTCATGAATTTGCACCCAAAAAATTCTTGCTAAAATAATATCAATAGTATAATCTAAAACATCTATTTGATATGTCATTTTTAAAAACTTTAAAAATGATCTAAAACAATGTCCATTTAAAAATAAATTCTTATTGAGAGTAAATATGGCAGAATTCTTTCTAAAAACAGACTTAAAATATCTAGTCTGGATTAAAGCTGTATGGTGTTTTAATAAAAGTAAATTGCACTGATTAGCTACATCATGGTTACTGGCATGAACAGAACATCTTATGATCCTTTTCATGGCCTTTGCATATGCAGTTTCAAATGTTTTAAAAATATGACTAGAAAAGACAGTTTCATTGTCCCACAGCTGTAACCCATAATCAGGTACACAACAAGCCTTAAACAAGTACAGCATCGTATCAGTATTAAGACCTTTGAATTTTCTGTACACAGAATTAAACTTACTATAAAATGTATTTAGCCTAATTTTAACATCTATTTTATCACAAAAATTATGGGTCACCCAATAGCCTAAATATTTTTGGCAATTTACTATTTCGAACTGTCTTATAAAACTGATAGCATCACTTCCTGCAGATTTAGCCTTTCTGTGGAAAATAATGCATTTTGTCTTCGAAGCATTAATACTCAATCTTATGGCTTGTACTTTGTTCTCAAACATTTCCAATAAGCATTCTAGATTACTGCGATTGTCCGACAAAATTACAATATCATCAGCATATGCAATTATATTCATTCTCAGTGTACCCAATCGGCATCCAACATTCATACTTGAAATGGCTTTAATTACATCATCAACATATAATTTAAAAAGAATCGGAGACAGAATTCCTCCTTGTCGTACACCCGAATTGATATAGTGATAATTACCATTTTGCTTATTCCATACAATTCTTGCCTTTTGATTCCTCAGATAAGTCATGAGAGTAAATACAATATCAGGAGGAATACCTCTCTCTAATAACATGTTACCTAATATATTATGATTTATCCTGTCAAAAGTAGTAGTAGTAGTAGTAGTAGTAGTAGTAATAGTAGTAGTAATAGTAATAGTAAAAGTAATAGTAGTAGTAGTAGTAGTAGTAGTAGTAGTAGTAGTAGTAGTAGTAGTAGTAGTAGTAGTAGCAGTAGCAGTAGCAGTAGCAGTAGCAGTAGTAGTAGTAGTAGTAGTACTAGAGGTATCAAAACACTAATTACTACAACACCAACAACTGAAACAGCAAAGGCTACTACTACTACTTTTATATATGATGATAATAATAATAATAATAATAATAATAATAATAATAATAATAATAATAATAATAATAATAATATAGATAATAATGATAATGATAATGTTAATTGGTATGTGTGTGTGTGTGTGTGTGTGTGTGTGTGTGTGTGTGTGTGTGTGTGTGTGTGTGTGTGTGTGTGTTCTTTTCTTTTCTTTATTTCTGGTCATTGTTTTTCTTGTTACATTTGCCTTTTATGTTTCGTCTCCTCCTCCTCCTCCTCTTCCTCTTCCTCTTCCTCTTCCTCCTCCTCCTCTTCCTCCTCTTCCTCCTCCTCCTCCTCCTCCTCCTCCTCCTCCTCCTCCTCCTCCTCCTCCTCCTCCTCCTCCTCCTCCTTTTAGTGAACCTTCATCAAAAGTTTCGTCACTATCCCGTTTTCAAGATTCAAACAAATATAAACAACGTTTCACAAACAAGATTTTTTATTAACAAAACCAAACAAAATGCCAATGTACGGAATGAGATTCGTGTATGTGCCAATCCAGCTGAACGCACATGAACTGCGTGTGGCCCGCTGCCGAGCCGAGGCCGCGCTGCGTGAACGCAACCTTGCACGCAAGTTTGCCGCTGCCAAGAACAGAGTCAAGGTGGACTCAACTGTACTGGAAGTCAGTGTTCCAGTGGAGGTCATCGACACTGAGGTCGAAGATATCGTAGCAGGGGACGTGTCTCCCCACGTCTCCGTCCCATCCGTCACCGGGGTGGACGAAGGCGGGCTGAAGGAGGAAGCAGCCCAGGACGGGAACGGGTGCCCCGAGGCGGTCGTCTTCCCCAGCGAGGCAGTGAACCAGGAGGACGCAGCTCGCCTGGTGCGGCGCAGCCTCCTGGTTCCCGCCAGGTTCAGGGACCGCCTGGCAGGAGCAGGGGACTACTTTCTCGAGTACCTGGAAGGACATCACTCCGTCAGGATCTTCCGGGACTCCAAGATGTGGCACATCAAGGGCTGCAAACGCGACGTGCTCCCCTGCTACACATCCGTCAAGGAGTTGATCGCAGAATGGCGGCGTCGCGAGGCTGTCGACGAATGAAAGGTTTACTGTGAGGTGTGGCGTCTTTTACAACAGCAGCGCGGACGTGTGTGTTCCCTTGCCCAGCAGGAGGACGACCCTGGGCAGGACGGTGGCCAGTAAGGGAGTGGACGGGTACGTGGTGCAGGACCTCACCCAGCAGGGGGCACCCCAACAGGGGGACGGGTGCCCCCAAGGACCCTACACTCCCAGGGAAAGTGGATGGGTATGTGGAGCAGGTCCTGCCCTAAAAGGGGGCACCCCAACAGGGGGACGGGTGCCCCCAAGTACCCAACACTCCACAAAGGGCAAGTGGCACACCAATGGCCGCATAGAAAACGAGGCACCGTGTTACACAGTAATCCAGACGTTGGTCGCAGCGTGGCGGCGACGCGAGGCTGTCGATCCACCTCAAGGCTCAATGTTATTCTCTTATATTTCTTTACTTTCTTATCTACCTACATATACTTTGTGTGTGTGTGTGTGTGTGTGTGTGTGTGTGTGTGTGTGTGTGTGTGTGTGTGTGTGTGTGTGTGTGTGTGTGTATTTGTATGTGTATGTGTGTATGTATTTTTCTAGTTTATATTTCGAATGTGTAGTAATCCCTCTTTTGAAACTATATAATCACATTATTTATATTGTTTTTGGTACACACGATGTCTTAAATTCCGTCAATAGTCTAAAATTACATTAGTCAATTGTCCTGTCTGAAAAGCTGAGTTTCTTCACAATTTCCTTTAATTCTTTCTTATATAATGTTTGCAGTGTCCTTTGTGAAGACTGTTTAGATACAATATAGTCATTAATGTCAATCTATCCTTTACATTCGACACAATTAGATATCCCGTTCATATAACCTTCATTTCTTCTCTCTTTTAATGCTGGTAATTGTAGCTCATCCAGTTTTTCTTCATTGGTAACATCTCTCAGGCTGGACACACACACCCATCTTGTGGCCACTCGTATGTGTGTCCCTATTCAATATACTTAACATATTTTCTACAAGTTTTGGTTCAACATTCTTACTAAACATTCAAGTGTTGGTCTTTTGAATGAGGTAATTAGTATCTTCTTTACCGCTTCCCTCATCGATGTATTTAAAGGCTACTCTTCCTTTATGCTAAATGGTTATACATGTTCCTTACTGTTATATTCATGTGGTGTTATGTTGATTGTCTTATACTGATGATTACTCCTAAATCTTTCTCCTTGGCAGAGTCTTGTTTTGAATGTCAATGTTAAACACACACACACACCCACACACACACCTACCCACACCCACACCCACCCACACCCACACCCACACCCACACCCACACCCACACCCACACCCACACCCACACACAGCGGGCGGCGTGGCTGAAGGCGAGGCGGGGTATGAAGGAGAGCGCTTAGAGGCAGGACAGAGTAAATAACTAAATAACACATGAACCCCAGATATTGAATAGGGACAGCTAGGAGACAAAAAAAATGAGGGAAAGTGTAATAATCTTGGAAGAGGGAGAGAGAAGAGGACAATCAGGTGAAGGAATAATTCAGTACACATTAATTAAAGGAAGGGATATAATTGGGTACGTATATAGCTAACTACCTCGTAACAAGCCTCGTTATCTATGGCATTATTATATGGACGATAATCAAACACTATACGGATGGAGGAACATAACTTTCCTTCTTACCAGGAGTGAGATTATGAAGAACATTTGATGTATCGTCTCAGTATTCAGGTGTTTCACGTAATGACTCAGTGGAAGAAAGCAGGTACAGAAAGTGAAATAAAGGGCGGGAAATAAAATGAAAACAAGACCACAGGGGAAAGAGAGGTAAAACAGGAGTCTTGGTAAATGAAATGAAGGGAGAAAATGAGGAACACAGTACTAGGATGGAACAGATGGATCCAATAAAGACGTTTCGTAACCTTCGCTCGGGGTCGGGAAGTGAATCTGTCTGTCTCCAAGCCAGCACATAATGAAGGGAAGGCGGGAGGGCGACCATCTTATACAGTAGACGGGGCTGCATCGGGCACTCAGCGGGGCAGTGTTGCATAAAGTGATGAGTGGCCGACGGGGCTCATTATGACATTACCTGGCTCGCGGAGGTTTCATTAATAGTTGAGGATGTGCCCTGCAGCGGGTGTCCTCAGAGGGGAAGGGGACGAAGGAGAGGAATTAACATAAACTATATATTACAAGGATAATGCAGAAAGAGCAGGAATATGAGGAGGAGACTGTACTGGTAAGGAGAGGAAGCGGATGGAAGTTATGAGTAGGAGAAGAGACAGAGGGAGATGACTTTACCAGGGAAGGAAGGAAGGAAGGAAGGAAGGGAGGGAAGGGAAGGGGAGGGAGGGTGTGGGACCTAGTGCAGCCCGGGCCTCAAGGGAACTACTAATCCTGTCGGTTCTGTGGTTCTGTCTTGGTCTTAATGAAACTATGACGACCCTTCCTTCCCCTCCTATACACGCGTCCCAGAGTGATGTTGAGGAAGGGAATACTAAGAGGATCCTCAGAATGGTGTGTAAATACTCCTTACTTGCTGATGATGATGATGATGATGATGATGATTGCTATGGTGGTGGTAGTGGTGGTGGTGGTGGTGATAATGATGTTAATATTGATGATGAATATGATGCTGCTCTTCATCCACTCAATTAATTAGTGACATAATCAACTGTTCGTTATGACCTCCACTTTATTTTTTCTATTTTTTTTTTCCTTAACCACAGCGAGGGAGAAAAATTAATTCCTCATTCCACAATTGGACGCGTATTTATGTCCCTCGCTCCGGAGCCTCAGTGAGGCAGAAGTTATCAAGATAAAGCTTCAATCAGCCACAGCTCACCAGAAAACGCTTTAAACCCAACTAAAGGCAATCCAACACGAAGCTTTTATGTATTCCGTTCGATGCTCACTTGTTTCTTTTTTTTATTATTTTTATTTGGTTCGTTCAGGAAAAAAAAAAATTAGTCTCGTTTTTTTTTTTTTTTTTTTTTTTTTTTTTTTATATATATATCTAACATTTCCTTTGGGTTTCATTTACTTCGTGTTCTTTTTTTTTTTTTTTTTTTTTAACTTTTTTTTGTTTGGCTTTACTTTCATTCAATTTGTAGTTTATATATCATTTTTCCAATACTTTTTATGTCTTTTTTTTTTCCCGCTTCACGTTCTTTCGCCTTCATCCTTTTCATCTTTTTATTGCACGTTAACCCACTCCCACCTTCCATCCATCCGTCCTCCCCTTACCACTAGTTCTATTCTTCACTCCTCATTTTATTCCAACTGACTTCATTCCATTCCTTAAGACTTTCCATCTCATTATCATTCGCTCCTTTCATGCATCTCTTCCCTTCACCTCAATTTCCAGGTAGTCACAACAATTGAAATGAAATGAGAGGAGAGTGAAGGGCGGGAGACGAAAGTTGGAGGCGAATGATAAAGTGAAAGGAAGGAAGGAAGGAAGGAAGATATTGGAGGATGAAGGACAACTAAAATAAAGAGAGATAGTTAATAAAAATACATAACTCATAGAGGAAACGTAAAAAGAGTGTGTTAGTTTGTGATTCAGAACTAGCCGAGTTACGATCAGCCTCTATAGCTGTGCGTTTGAATGACGTAGGTTAGTTTAAATCAGAGTTAAGTAGAGTGTAATGTGTTAACAGTAGACTATCGCATGAAAAAGGTTGGGGGAAGATATGGTAGAGCTTGATAGAAGGATAGCATAAAGGTGGAATTTTGAAGATTTCACAAACTATGGTAAGGTTATGCAAAGTTAAGCGGGATGATATTTGGTTGAGGACGAGGCAGGACAGAGCGACGATGAGTACAGGATGAAGACGAAGCTCTGTTAATTGGCTAAACAACAGGAACACGACGTGAGGTGGTTGTACACGTGGTCGACAGTGCCAGTGCCAGTGCCAAGTAACCCGCTGTGATTAAAGCTGCAAGACATCAAAGAGAAGACGAGACTCAGTGCCGCGGGAAGGGTCAGAGGGAGGAAGGAAGAGTAAGGTTTTTGAGGTTCTCCCAAGTGGAAGGTATGACGGTGAAGATTGGTAGAGGCGAGTAGAGAGTAGTAGTAGAGGATGGAAGGTTCTCAGTGGCTTGATGAAGGTAACTTAACTTCGTCTGAGAAACCTGTTACGTTGGTTATACATGAACACAGGCTAAAGGGTATGTGTCAGGTGGTTCTCGTCTTCCTTACACGACCTATCCTAATGAAGAACCAAGGGAAGGCAAGCCATTAAGGGGAAGTATAACAAATGACTGCATGCAAATACTCTTCACTGACCTTGAAACTCGTGAGCTGCACAGTCTAGGCAGTCACTCATTAATGTCTCATAATTCAATTTCATGAGTCCTTGCATCCCTTGGTTCAATTACAGACGAACGAAGCAGCAAAGGACCATTTTTCTTTTTCAGTTTCTATTTTAACGTGACTTTTTATTTTCCAGGAATGAAGCAGATCGTCTGAGCGACACAAGTGGATTATCTTTTATATTGTGACTTTCATCCTCTGTATGGCACGGCACATTACCTCCACATCCAGCCGTGTGTGATACTCTTTGATAGCGTTCTGAAAATAGCAACGAATAGCCTAATGTAGCAAAGTAGTGATGAATTTACCGGTGCTAGGCAAGGCTACAGTATAAAACACGTAGTACATTTAACAACAAGCAGTAGGAGTGCAAGGTTGCAATAGAACACATAGGAACACATAGGAACACATAGGAAGAACAAACAGCAACAACAGAACTAAGTAGCTTCATGTTCTTATCACTGAGGATCTACTGACCTCCTTCATCCTCCTCCCTCATATCACTGCTCTTTCCCTTCCTTCCTTCCTTCCTTCCTTCCTTCCTTCCTTCCTTCCTTCCACCCCTTCCGCTTCTACCCTTCCGACCGTCAAACATTTATCGATCCTTGCCTAACAGTACATCTGAGTCTGCCTCGCTGCCCCACCAAGCCGTCGCTGCACCACCACGTCACTCACAGATACACATACTCATCAGTCTGGCTCCGAATATTCCTGCACCTCACGCTATACCAGATTCTTTCCTCCACTCCATCTCTCACTCCAGGCCTCCATTACACACACGCACACACGCACACACACACACACACACACACACACACACACACACACACACACACACACACACACACAGCCTCCCTGCCTGACCTGTAGCACTACGTTTATTTCAAAAGTTTTATTCCGCCATAAAGAGGGAAACATGCGGCTCTGACTTGCCTTCCCTTACAGCCTGGCGCACGCGAGGGTGTTTCTAGAATTATCAGGTCTTCTATCTTAGCCAAGCTTACACATCTGCTGTGGTCACACGAAGGAAGGAATGCATCCGTACTGACGCCAAGGAATAGAAGGTAAATGACACGAAGAGTTGTAGTTGTTGGATTCACGATAACTGAACCAAGGTGAAGATTAGGGATTATGACGTTCAAGGCGAAGAGGAATTGACATGAGCTGCTCTGTGGAGGAAGATGGTGATGCCTTCAAGATGCTCCTTATGTGAGATATGATAGGAGAAAAAACTATTCTATTGTGATTGATTTATGAGCATATGGGTGAAGAAACAAGGGATAGTGAGAACATAAGACAATAATGAGGCTGCAGGAGGCCACTAACTGACCTACACACACAAAGCAGATCCTGTCCACCTAACACCTACCACCATCAGTTTTGAAGGGTAAGAATGTGTACAGAAGTGACCACCAGGACGGGGTGAAAGCAAAATTATGTCTCGTTGTCTTTTGTTTTGTCTCTGGAAACACTTTTACGTTTAGCTGACACCAAGAGTTTTGACTGACGGACTCACTAACGGACGAACAGACAGACGGACGGATGGACGGACAGCTGTTGTTCCTGGTGGTCGCTGAACGCATAAGAATCAAAGGTTGTCGAGCTTTACCTTACTGTATTTTCCTATAATAGAGGAAAACTAATACATTTCTTCAGCTTGCAGTACGTGGGAAAACGCCACATAACGATTTACCGTCTACAGGGGCGTCACAGAGGCTTGTGAGGCCCGGTCCATACACGGTTCAGTTACCCAAAACGATCTCTTTGAATGTATTATCAAGAAGGGTGGGTGGGTGGCTGAGGTGGTTGGGTGTCAGCTGCCTTCCTAGTACAGGGTTCGAATACCGAGGTCATGGGTCGGCGAACCAAAAAAGGGAACACGTATATATTTCAGGATCCTTACACGGCACACTCCTCCACCCCGCCACTACCACGTCCTCCTCCACACAATACTCCTGCCAGCATCTAGATAAAGAGTATCGTTCAAGGAAGCTGTTCAGTTTCCTCATCCCAGCAGAGTTGTATTATTGGATCTTGGGGAAACATTTTCAACTTCCTCGATGGTATATTTATTTTCTTAAGCTTACTCGCTCGCTGCAACGAACACAGTTTTGCACTATCTTCCTCTTTTTGTTGCATATTCCTCATTTGGTTTTATAGTTCTCGTTATGTTTCAGTACAAACCCAAGGATCACGTTGCCTTTCTCTTCCTCCATCTTCGCTGCGAGATGAAAACACACTCGCAACGGAAACAAAGATTAGAATAACTTCTATTCTTTTTGTCCTGAATGCGTTTTGTCTAACTAAGCAGGAGTGACAGCGGCTGGCAAGTAAGTATGTTTTATTCTACTTCCCTCCCCTTTCCGCAGTCTCCAGTCACGTTAACAATACAATAAGGAAAGTGGGAGTGCCCTTTCCATGACCGTACGCCGTGTGGTGGCGGTGGAAAGCAACGAACTGATTCCCATGTTGGTGATAATACCTCTTTACATTTTCATTCGTGAGGCAGGTGAGTCTATGAAAAAAAAAAATAGTGTGTGTGTGGAAGAGGCGGGAGATTGGAGGAGGAAAAGAGGTGTAAAATCGTGGATGAATGAGGAAAAATGTACTCGGTGTTTCAAGGAGAGAGATGGATGGAAGGTGGAAGTGGAGATGAAGAGGATGGATGAGTGTGTGAGATGTGGTGGCTATGCAAGGAGGTGGATGTGGATGAAGGCGAGGAAGGGTGGCAGGAGGTGGGAGGGAGGAAGAGGAGAGATAAAGTGAGGTAGGTGGAAGGAGAAAGTTCATATATTCGAATAATGAAAGGATAACTATTGATATGAACGTCTCCTTTTCAACATTACATTATTTCAACAGACGTGGCGAGAATTTTTTTCCAAATTAAGATGAGAAGTATGGAATTAAGTCTAGGTTGCAACTTAAACTTATAAGAAAAATCCGCCAGATTCCACTTCATTATGTTAAAAGCAGCATTTCAAGCAAAACAAGTGACTCCTTTACATCTATTTTTTCTTTCTTTCTCTGTTTTCTTTGTCTCTACAGTAAAGTATATTATTCAAACGTAACTGCGATATTAAAAAAAAAAAAACGTAAATATTGTTGAACTCTTGCATTAGAACAAAGGAATATAAGAACGTAAATTTAATGACCAAAAACTTCTATGATCTAATAATCTCATCCTTGTCTCTAATCATAAAAATATTTCCCTTATCTATTTTATTTAATTATGGAGTTCGCTTTTCCTGCTATTCCACTCATTCACTTCCATATATATAAAGTCACTCTATTTACATATTCTTAAGACTGAATTCATCTAACCTGAACCCACTATATCGACACCAAACCTATCCATTTGATATACGAATTTTGATTTTAAACTTTCTTTCATTTATCTATTGTATGGACCGCTCAAGGGTGAATAATATCATTACCTAGTTAACATTGTAATGGAGATGAAGTATAATGATTCAACAAGATCAATCACACCTCCTCACACCCTATGTCTTTCTATGGGGAAAATAACATAGCTATTGTAATTTTTGAGAGCGTAAAGTAAAGCATATGAAGAGAACAAGTATATATAAAAACTAATAAGTACAATATGGCTATGAATACACTTTTTTGTACTATTCAAGCACACTATATTTTGTATCTATTAACTGTACTTTCTCTGTATCCCCTTTTACTGTACTCCTTCCTTCACTTAACTGTAAATAAACTGTAACACTAAAAATACAGAAACAGAAGAGACCAAGGAGGACTGAGAGTGAGTGAGAGAAAGACTGTTGAGCTTCAGTTAAAGGCGGATGATAAGAGGAAAGAAAATAAGTAAGAAAGAAAGAAAGAAAGAAAGAAAGCCTCTGACGCTACCCTATCTAATAATACTACGTGTCAGGGGATCCCACTCTCCCCTACACACACGTCAAGAGCCTCGCCGTCACAGGCTAAATAATGCATCAACTTCCTCTGCCAATCTGTTTGTAGTTTTGTTCTTGTGCTACGTTGTTCCTGTCTATATACTTGTCCGTCTGGAACTGTATTTTTGGATCTGTTTCTGTCTTTGTGTCTATCTGTTTCTCTTTGTCTTTCTCTCTCTGTCTTTGTATGTATGATGTTCTTTGTTTAAGTGTATATTGATGTTTTTATTGTCTGTCTAATTGTTTGTTTGTCTGCCTTTCTGCTCAAGTGTCTGTGATTCTGTGTGTGTGTGTGTGTGTGTGTGTGTGTGTGTGTGTGTGTGTGTGTGTGTGTGTGTGTGTGTGTGTGTGTGTGTGTGTGTGTGTCTATCTATCTATCTATCAATCTATCCGTCTATCAATCTATCTATTTATCAATTTATCTATCTATGCATGCATGAGTTTACTATGACAGCAGGTGGAGTAAATAAATAAGCATGTCTGAATGAATGCATGAGCCATTGTTTGTATGAATGGCTGCACGTATACTAATGCAAAGAAAACGGGAAACACACACGTCTCAAAGAAATCGAGGCCAAACAGTTTTATTTATGCATGAATTTATTTTAACACAACGATTCGTCTTAAGGAAGCAAGACTGGAGAGAGAGAGAGAGAGAGAGAGAGAGAGAGAGAGAGAGAGAGAGAGAGAGAGAGAGAGAGAGAGAGAGAGAGAGAGAGAGAGAGAGAGAGAGAGAGAGAGAGAGAGAGAGAGAGGAGGGAGGAGGTAAAAACGTTTAAAGCTAGAAGTGATGGGGGAGGAGGAGGAGGAGGAGGAGGAGGAGGAGGAGGAGGAGGAGGAGGAGGAGGAGGAGGAGGAGGAGGAGGAGGAAGAGGAAGGGGAGGAGGAGGAGGAGGAGGAGGAGGAGGAGGAGGAGGAGGAGGAGGAGGAGGAGGAGGAGGTGGAGGAGGAGGAGGAGGAGGAGGAGGAGGAAGAGGGAGGTAAAGGAAAGTGGTATAGGAATAAGAAGGGTTAAGGGGCGGGATGAGAGGGAGGGGGAAGGAGGGAAGGTAGGAGGGAAGGAGGGAAGAAGGGAAAAAATGAAGGAGGAAGGAAGAAAGGGGAAGGAAGGAAAGAAGAAGGGAAGGATGGAAGGAGGGAGAAGGAGGAAAGGAGGGATGGAGGGAAGGAAGTAAAAATGGAAGGAAAAACAGAGAAGGAAGGAAAGAAGGAAGGCAGGAGGGAAGATGAGAGGGAAGAAGAGAAGAAGTGTGTTACCTGAAGATATTGTCGGAAATTTTATACAGGTGTTAATTAGTTAGTCCCAAGTGAAAATATATGTACCTGTGTGTGTGTGTGTGTGTGTGTGTGTGTGTGTGTGTGTGTGTGTGTGTGTGTGTGTGTGCGTGTGCGTGTGTGTGTGTGTGTGTACATGCATGCATGCATACATACATACATACATGCATACATACATACATACATACATACATACATACGTACACCTTGCGTTAATCTCCGGTTTGTGTCTACCTGAGGCATAGAAGAGTATCAAGAGCGAGGTAATTAATTCTCAGGTAACATATGTTTATCTTATTGTCTTTATCTATCTATCTATCTATCTATCTATCTCTTTATCTACTTATATATTTTCTTATCTATCTATCTATCAATTTATCTATCTATCTATCTCCATTTGTCATTCTGTTACCTAATGTTGAAGTCGTGTGGTGAAATCTGTCTTCACTCTAAATTCAATCACTAATCCATCGCATCATTTCCTGCTCCTTGGAATTATTCATGAGATTATTTACTCAATTTCTCTTCGATCGCTGCTCAGTTAACTTCGTAGGGTCTGGTCAAATGCAAAGGTTATTGATCTATAATTAACAAAGGTTAGAATACTTTCATTTTAAACTCTTCCCTTGAAAGGAAAATTGCTTGTTGATGTATTATGCAATATTAAGTAAAGGATAATGCATAGACAGTGGTTATCATTACTGTAGTGAAACTTTCTGTACTTACTTCCGGGAACGATATTTTTGAGCTGAATATATTTTTGTTATTACATATTTTGTTTCACTTTCACGGCAAGTTTTAAGTAATGTTTAAGTAAACCACAACACTCCTATGTGGATGCAGCTTATCCTAGAATTGAGAACAAAATCGTAAACCCGGGACTACAGATCAAAGTTGAGGTGTAAAAGTAGTATAGCTTTATAACTGTTATCAAAAGTACTCTGTGGCTTGTCATATGTCTCATTAAGCTGTATTTTTCACTTGATTTTTTTTTTATTAGTTATTGAAACTCCCATCAATACAAGATTATCAGAAATTCCGTTTATGTTCTATACGAATGTGAATCTTTTAAGACCACTTTGACATATAGGTTCAGCAGGGGACGGCATGTGCGGAGGAGGAGGAGGAGGAGGAGGAGGAGGAGGAGGAGGAGGAGGAGGAGGAGGAGTCATGGTTTTGTTTGGCACGAGTTAGTCAAGCTGGAAGGGAACTGCCACGCTAGAAAGAGATTCCGAATATTTCAAATGATTGTCGGGCAACTTTCAGAAAATTGGCCCCACGTAAATGGTCCTGACAAGATAACATTTATAGTTTACAAACTTTACCAGCGAAGAAAAAAAAATGAAAAAAAGGGATAAATGAAAATCCTTCTGCGTGTTCGGTCCCAACGTTGTGAGAAGTTATAGCATTGGATGGAAGGCGATGCGGTGTTACTAATAATGTTCTGGTGATACTATATTAAAACCTCATCTTGCATCACTAAAACCTTGCTTAGCTACCTTTTTTTTTTAATCCTTAACCTTTGGCACCAGTAGGCTTATTGAGGCACAGATGGACTTGCCTCGCCTGTTATTTGGCGTAGATTTTCAGATTTTTATAGTGACGCCTCAAATATTTAGGTTTTCTCGTGAATATGTTGAGAACCTAACCTTGCAGAAGACGCCGGCTATGCAATACGTTTATACAACTATACAGGTTCCAACGCCTCCTCCCTGCTACTCTTCCCAGGGATAAACACGCCAATAATCTCCACCTACTCCAGTCCATACACTATATTTACTCTCCATTCCCCTCACCTTCCCACTTTCCCTCACTCAAATATTCTAACACCGTAGAGGGAGCCAGGCCTTCCCCTCGCACACAACGCATCTAACTTGATTATATACTTTGTTCTTCGTCATCTCATTCTCTTCCACTCTCTCTAAGTAACCTAACCACCCACGGATACAACCTTTGATAATCTCTTATGTTCCACAATTAAATACCTCTTCACTCTCCGTAGAACTTTCAAACCATATATGTATGTAATTTTCTTGTTCTCACGTTCAAACAGACTTTACCCTTTTTTCAAATAGCAAGTTTTAGCTGATTGAATTCTTGATCTGAGTTTTGTTCAGAATAATCTCACGGGAGGAAGCCAGGAACCGCCAGTACCCGCCGCAGAGCACACCAAATGTCAAAGGTCAAAGAGAACACTTACGAAACCACACGTCAACAACACTTCCGAACTCAACCAAACCGCAACGGGAGCGAGATCCACTAATTTTTGCTTCTCAATAAAACACGAGCTGGAGCATTACAAAGAGAGCGACTCAAGGGTACAGCCAATTATTGATACGACGCGTTACTTTTCAAAACATTCTCATCCAAACAATTTCCAAAACACAAGGCAGGAAGGAAGCAGTGGAGACGGTACTCGCTTCTCTGTCAACTGATTTTTGTAACAGTATAAAAAGAAAGTCAAGCGCTTGAAAATACACCTTATAACCAAATAATCAGTACGTACCCAGGCCACCCACGCGGCCACCCACCAGCCTCACACGAACCTTGCACTCTACACACCTGAAAACACAAATAAAATATGTATTAGTGCAGAACTAGAGGAAAAAGTTTATATATCTGTTTATATGTATATATATTCATTATTCATTATCAATTACCCATCTATCCATCCATCCATTATCCATCTATCCAGGGACAGTGACTATATGATTAACAATAGCAGTATGTACTACAACTTCTACTACTGCAACAACTATTACTTCTTCTACCACTAATGCTACCACTCACATTGTAACTACTACTACTACTACTACTACTACTACTACTACTACTACTACTACTACTACTACAAATAATAACACTAATAATAATAATAATAATAATAATAATAATAATAATAACAATAATAATAATAACAATAATAATAATAACAATATAGACATCAATCTAGACAAACTATAAATAAATGATACTTGTACGATCCTTCAAGGTAATTGAAAGAACACCAATGTCTAGTTTCTATGAAATAAAACAAAGTGAGTCAGTGTATAACTAGGATGTCATTAATGTAAGTCTCACTTTAACATAGAAATTTGATGAAAAAATAAAGAACCCAATCAAATAGAAAGGAAAAACAAAATGAATAACCATATACACATACATACAAACACACACACGCAAACACACACGCACACGCGCGCACACACACACACACACGCACACACACACACACACACACACACACACACACACACACACACACACACACACACACACACACACGATCAACAAATCAATACCATGATGCTGCTGGGAACAGAATATCCTGTATGTGTGTGTGTGTGTGTGTGTGTGTGTGTGTGTGTGTGTGTGTGTGTGTGTGTGTGTGTGTGTGTGTGTGTGTGTGTGTATGTGTGTGTGTGTGTGTGTG
>JAXIVD010004051.1:37500-39333 GCA_036785275.1 Cancer borealis
AACCCAGGATGGCGAGGTGAAGGATGATGTGACGCGGTTACAAACTCACCCTTCCAATGTAAATAAGTTCCCCCTGAGGCTAAGTAAGACAGTGGGTGGTGCCTCCACCTGCCGCGTGGAGGGAGTCCACGGGGAGGGTGTGTGTCACCACCTGCACCTCGACTCCACCAAACACACCAACACACAGGAATGAGGGCAAGAAATATATCTTCTTTGACTATTTCTGAGTCCAAACATCACGAGTGTGAGCTGAACAGACACAAACCCTCTACTTTAGTGTATGGAGCGAAGGCTTCAAGTACATGAAGGGCCGAGTGTGTGCTGGCTGGCGGGCGTGGAGGAGCAGAGTAAATATGTAAATAGACATGAGACTCCCATTACTAAGAAACGATTCAGTTATTCTAGGACGAAGCAAAGCTGATAGGAGGGTATGCCTCAGGCGCCTCACCCCTGCCACCTGCTATACATGTTACCGGCACCGGCACCACCACCACCACCACCACCACCACCACCACCACCACCACCACCAGAGTCCCATCAGCACCGCTGCTGCTTGAATCTTTCAGCAGCGGGCCGCCCGGCTGGAAAAAGATGATGGTAGGGGAGAGGACAATGAGGAGCGGGACACAACCACGCAGTCTGGGATACCTCATCGGCCACCTCATTTTTCGCCACAGAAACATGTGTAGGTGGGACCCAACAAAAGGAGGAGGAGGAGGAGGAGGAGGAGGAGGAGGAGGAAGAGGAGGAGGAGGAGGAGGAGGAGGAGGTGGTGGTGGTGGTGGTGGTGATGGTGGTGGTGGTGGTGGTGGTGGTGGTGGTGGTGGTGGTGGTGGTGATGGTAGTGGTGGTGGTGGTGGTGGTGGTGGTGGTGGTGGTGGTGGTGGTGGAGCTGGTGGTGGGGCTGGTGGTGGTGGTGGTGGTGGTGGTGGTGGTGGTGGTGGTGGTGGTGGTGGTGGTGGTGGTGGTGGTGGTGGGTGGAAAAAGAACAACAGAAGTGAGGAAGGCAGTGGAGGACTCTTGGCTTGATTAGCATTCCATGGATGTATTCAATAGTATCAAACAAGGCAAAGCAATAGTCTTCCCTCGCAGTAACAAATCAACTCGTGGTCCCACAGGCTGACAGATAGCAAATAAAATGTTCCGTCCATCCATCCATCTTGCCTCACATTCCAACGCTCACACACGAAGGCGAACAGTGATGATAAGGACGATAAGCAGTGATACACGAAATCCATGATAAAACGAAGGAAGATGGAGAAATACAATTATATAGAAGCGAAAAAAAATTGAAATAGATAAAAGAAACACACACGGTAATAATTATTTGGGGTAAATATTCACGAGTCGCAAAACTTTCTTATAATAAATGAATATAACGAACACAATCACAATCACAATCTGGTTAATTAAACGAAGTCTCCGTTGTGTCTCTGAAGATAAAAACAATAATATAAAAGTTCCGAGAGCCATGAAAATAGGCAGGAAAATAAACCCTCGGCTACGTTTTCACCATTATTTTTAGTTCTTCATCAACCTCCCTTGACGGCAAGAAAAGAAGAAAAAGAAAACTAAAAAAATAATATAAAAATTCCGGACAGGTAGACAAGCGATCCAATTCTGCCTACGATTAAGAATGGACCCAAAAAATAATAAGGGTTCCAGTTGTTTACGTAAAAATATATCTAGTATTTTCAGAGAGAGAGGAGAGAGAGAGAGAGAGAGAGAGAGAGAGAGAGAGAGAGAGAGAGAGAGAGAGAGAGGAGAGAGAGAGAGAGAGAGAGAGAGAGAGAGAGAGAGGAGAGAGATTGGTTAATATGTTAGTTTTCTTAT
>JAXIVD010004052.1:0-39312 GCA_036785275.1 Cancer borealis
GTAGTAGTAGTAGTGTAGTGGTGGTGGTGGTGGTAGTGGTAGTGTAGTGGTGGTGGTGGTGGTGTGTGGTGGTGGTGGTGGTGGTGGTGGTGGTGGTGGTGGTGGTGAGGAATGTAAGATGCAATGAGGAAATGAGAGAATGAGGGAAGTTGTGTGAGTATAATTACATCTCCAAGTCACCTCAATACCTCCTCGCCTCTCCCCTTCCCCTCACTCCTCCCTCTCACCCTTCTCTTCCCTTCCCTTCCCTTACTAGCACTTCCCTTCTCTTCCCTTCCCTCATACCACTCCTTCAATACCCTAATGCTATTCCTTCCCTCACTCTCCCCTTCCCTCCCTCTCTATATACACACAGTTACACCACAATATTGTCACCTCCCTCCCCCATCCCCCACTCTCTCTCTCTCTCTCTCTCTCTCTCTCTCTCTCTCTCTCTCTCTCTCTCTCTCTCTCTCTCTCTCTCTCTCTCTCTCTCTCTCTCTCTCTCTCTCTCTCTCTCTCACTATACATTTACAGAGAATTATTCTAAGCCTTTACCTCAGAGGCCTTCCACCCGTGCTTGTATTTTGGTCCCCTACACCTAGACACTACCCTACACTTACTTGGCGTGTGTGTGTGTGTGTGTGTGTGTGTGTGTGTGTGTGTGTGTGTGTGTGTGTGTATGTGTATGTGTGTGTGTGTGGTGGAAGAGGTTGTCACGGGGTGTTGTGGACGAGTAAAATGAGTTAAATGAGTTCGAATCCCTAAAGATTTCTAGTAATGGGTTCAGATTCCGTTCTTATAGTTCATTCTTGTTTCTAAACCTTTATTTTCTACCCTTTCCCTCTCCATATATATTGCCCTTTTTTCCTTTATTGCGGTTTTATTACTTCCTTCATCCCTTTGCACAGTATCATGAATGCAATAAAAGGGTCCTGGCCATGAGACCACAAAAATACATTAAAAATAATCTCGCTTGTCGCCAAAATAGTAATGGTTGGTGTCGCTTTACTGTGTGTTGATAGAAATCTTTTGTCTCAACAGATCTGGCGCATCAAACCTTGCGGAGGAAAGGAAGGGAAGGAAGACAGCCTCACCCTAGCAGAGGAAGGGAAGAAGATAGCCATACCCATGCAGAGGAAGGGAAGGAAGACAACCATACTCAAGCAGAAGAGAAGAGGAAGAGGAATGGACCTTATGATCAGCCACACCAGGATGAGATACTAGAGACACATTTCAGTGCCTCAAACCATGTACCGAGGGAAGAGTTGAATACGAGGGTGAAGGAGTGCCGCTGGAAACACAAGAGTAAAGGGAGGGAGAGAGGGAGGGATTAAGAAGTAGAACAAGAAGATTCCCGCCCTGCCCTGTGGTGTGCCGTGGCCTGCACCGCCCACTCCAACGTGACCATGACTTCGGTTCACGGTCTGCCCGCCACCTTCGCCTGGCGCTGCGTTCGTGTGACGTATGACGCAGTAAGGTGATACGGCCTCGTGCGAGATACCTGCGTCGTGTACCTGAGGCCGCGCTGACGTTATTCTGTGTTACTAGCAAGTATTAATGACCAGTCCACACACACACCTGTAATTAATTAAGCGCCTCATACCGTAGCAAGCATAGCCTACCTTTCCACACTATAGCCACACGCAGATAAGTAGTAAGGGAGGGAGGGTGTAGCAGCATTTCAAGCCAGCTACCTTATTATTACTGGACAATACTACCAGACATCGACCTTAAAGGGTAAATATATGATACGCTTCATCAGTAGCTGTGACCTGTGACTTGTGCTCGGGTTAAGTCGGCCCAAAAGAAACACACCAGACACCATGCAGCAGCGGCGCGTCTGGTCATGCACAAGCAGCCTGCGCGCGCCCTGTATGCCGACCTCACCACGCCGCCGCGCCGCTAGCCTCACCGCAGCCCCGCCTCCTCTTCATGCGACACTGTATTGTACTGTACCCTCCTCCTCCTCCTCCTCCTCCTCCTCCTCCTCCTCCTCCTCCTCTTCCTCCTCCTCTTCCGAGGCTGCTAGGTGGCGGTGGTGCATCCCTAGAAGCAGATTCACACACAGGAAGACGGAGCTTGTTGATTGGCTAACTACCGCGGTGCTCAACGAAACTTGTAGTGTGTCTGCCGTCTGCCGTCTGCCGTTGAGGGTTAAGGAAGTGGTAGTCGCAGCCGCACTAGGCCACGCGCGCATCTCTCTCGCCACTGTTATAACATTGTCTGTACTATTACTATCACTGTAATTACTAGCATGATGTACTGTAATGGGGAAAAAAGACCTAATGTTTGTACAAATAGGAATGTTCTTTTTTATGATGTAATAATTTATTAAGTACCTGTGTTCCTTTTTTATGGTATAGATATTATTGAAGTGTTTCCACGTGTTGTGAGCGAGGCGTGGGAGTGTTAAGGAGGGAGGGGAGCCACCACCACTGTTACCTTCACCGTGGTTCTGCTCCCCTGCTTTCCTTACACTCCCGGGTGGGGGCGTGGCCGGCAGCTGCCCCCCGCCCATCCTATCCCAGGGGCGGACGTTACCCCTACCTGGTAACACTTGCAATCCCCGCCCTCCACTATTGCCAGATTAGGTCCTTATTTTTTTCATGTGACCACCGCCGTTATGATCATGCAAGATGAGCTTCTTTCATTCCCGTAGTTATATATATAAATTTATTTATATATATTGAGCATAGAAGTACGCACACATGAATACTCATAAGTTTCTATACATCCATAACTCAACGCCTCACAACACATCGACAAACACACACACACACACACACACTCCACGACCCTCGAACAGCTCCTAAGTATCATTATTCCCACACTGGTCCTAGTAATAACAGTCACCCCTTCTTAGCTCCTTCCTACACAACACACCATCTTGCCCTGGCTACCTACCTCCACCTTCCCCTCGCCACCTATCTTCACACTCATCACACGCCACTTCCTTTCCCACCCACGTACTACATAACACACCTGTCCCCACACCTGTTTCCCACACCTTAATGATCACCACTTCTCCCAGGTGTACGTACCCTCCCAGCTTTATCTGTTCTGTCACACCTGTCCCCAGCCACGCCTGTCAGGCTATCTATGGGATGATGCGGGTACTACCTCTAAATACAGGAGGAGATTTACCATTAGTGTAGCGCCAAGAGGTTAATCTCGCGTTCACTCTCTGTACCACACGAGTCTCTGGGGTTAATGCTTACTTACATCACTTCAACACAGCGGTTATATAGATGATGATAAATGAATAATAATAATATAAAAAAAAAAGCAATGTATGTATGGTGGCATAACAAATGAGGGACCATTATAGTTAAGTCTTGACACCTATTCTAAGTCGACAGATTCAAATGCTACCCAATGACAAAAAAAACAACTGAAAAACGACACAAAGAACTGAAATTGTTTATATATATACTACCGTTCTGATAATTATATAGAAGTCAACAGGTATGTCAAGCTCCCAGGGGCTAAGCATGCTTCAAGCCCGTTACGTTAGGTTAGGTTAGGTTAGGCTAAGTTAATCTAGCCTAACCTCCGTCATGATACGCCTCAACTGGGTGTGACGCAGCCTCCCCGGAGACTCATGTGGCAGTGTAACAGTGTAACAGTGCCTGGTTAGCCTCGTGGGCGCCATAAGTTACCACGTGTTAATGTTACAATCCTCTCCTTATCTCCCCAACGTGATCTATGTACAGTTGATTTTATTTTTTCCCTAATCCCTTCACCACCAGCAAGGCGACCTGATTTGACCTGACCTGTGATGTACTTTCAAGGTCACACTGTACATCGTCACTTGTTCTGTTACCTTCCGTCGGCCACATCGCTCCCTACAACGAGATTACATTTTGATAATCGTTGACGCGGCATGACTAAGCTAGTGGTGGTCCAGCCTGGTTCAGTATTACATTCAGTATTACAGAGTTAATGTTTCACAGGGCAGATAATACACATATATATACACACCACCATACCAGCACACCATCAAAGGGATATTCGTAACCTTAATTAAGTATATTATAACACAATCCAAAAAGTAGTC
The DNA here is from genome assembly GCA_036785275.1 of Cancer borealis. Lineage (NCBI taxonomy): Eukaryota > Metazoa > Arthropoda > Malacostraca > Decapoda > Cancridae > Cancer > Cancer borealis. The sequence goes on from JAXIVD010004052.1 coordinate 4,040, forward strand.
ATTGGTCTAACAGAGTATTGAAAGTGTATATTCCCGCGGCAATGTTTCCTATAAAAAAATATTGTTAGAAAATATCAGAATTAGTGTTTTAACATATAATATTAAATTTATCTTGCCGTCCATCTTCCCTCACTCCATCTTCTACGCCTTCCCCTCACCCTCTTTCAAGCTGGTACTAGTTCTGTGAGACCCGCGGTGAACCATACAGTCCTATTCACTATAATTACTACGCCATTAAGTGCTATGAGAAAAAAAAACGGACCAGCAACAAGATTAAATAATATATTACAAATTATAAACCTTATAAGTCCATAGACAGATGAAATAAAATGAAAAAATACAAAATGCGTCTTCTACGGGATGGCAAGTGAGTTTTTCGCTAGCGTCGTCACTTTCCGTTTGCTGCACCACACAAAACATCATTAATAGCCTTTATGCATTTGATAACGCGACATATAACTATACATCATGATCTATAATGATTTACAACCATCATTTGAATTACCAATGTCATGTACTTACCTAATTGAGTCGTTAATTGGCTTTTCACAGCACGCCACTTCACGATCCACAAACAAGGTACGACCGTTACGTCATGATGGAATATTCAAATACCAATTCCAATACTTGAACCTGTCACCATTATATTATCCTTAATTACACGCTGCAACCTCACTTATTTGATTCAATTCTTCAAGGTTTTATAATATGATCTTAAAGAGTGATTGATTTTGATGACAGTATCTACAATTGTTATTATTTCATTTAAATAGATATCACCGTCAGTCAGTCGAACGCGAACAGTGACAAGCAGTATTACCCTTTCATATTAATTACGCTTGTTATTATAGTAGAACAAATGTCTACTCACTATAATTAAATAAGCAAATGAAATCATGAAAAAGCTCTCCTGTAGAAAACGCCTAAAATTATCCTCTCATATTCACAACCACAGCTAGTAAAGATAATATCAAACCCATATTAATTCCACCACAAATCAGGAAACCATATATATTTTTCGAGGCCAGACCAGAGACCACATGTACATATATACATACATACATACATTTCTTTCTATCATAACATTAAACTGCAATCATTTCGAGGATGTCATTCTTTAATTTGAGTCCACTAATAACTAATAAATAAGAAGGATGAGGATCTGTGGTGACTAGCTTTCCTTCCTTCCTCCTTCCTCCATTACTTCTTCCTTCCTTCCTTCCTACATTCATTTCTCCCTTCCCTCCTCTTTCCTTCTTCCATACATCTTTCCTCCCTTCCTTCCTTCCTAATTCTCTCCTTCCTTACTCCTCATCCTCCCTTCCTTCCTTTCTCCTCCCTTCCTCATTCCTTCCTCCCTCCTTCATTCCCTTCTTCCTCCCTCTTACGTGGTATAGAGCATAATAATAATAATAATAATAATAATAATAATAATAATAATAATAATAATAATAATAATAATAATATACTAACTAACTAACTAACAGTCACGTGATGCGTTAATAATTATTGTAATCTCTTAGAGTCGCTTTCATACAGTATTGCAAACACACACACACACACACACACACACACACACACACACACACACACACACACACACATACACATACACACACACACACACACACACACACACACACACACTGAGATAGACACGCATCAATATGTAAAAAAAAAAAACTCCACTTGTATAGAAAAAAAACATTATGAAAATAATGAATAAATGAATTAATAGAAATATATAAATAATACTTTTTAAATACTATATACATATATATATATCATCATTCATTTCCATTTTCCCAGAGGACCGGAAGTTAATGTAATGTTACATATCAAATGGATATTACTATTTTTATTCAACTACCCTAGTAGAGTTTGGTTTTATTTGTTGATTTGTTTGTTTGCCTGTTTTGTGTTTGTTGAGAATAACTGTGTGGTAGTTCCAGGCACCCATACACACACACACACATGCATACACATACACACACACACAAAATAAATAAATGACACCTCACACACACACATTCCTCTTTCATTCAACACTTTTATCACACACAATCATCCTTCCTTGCTCCACACACACACACACACACACACACAATCATCCTTCCTTGCTCCACACACACACACACACACACACACACACACACACAAACACCCTATCCCTCCCCCCCACCCCCCAAAACACACCTCCTCGTACTCCCATGTATAATTCTATCCATTAATACTCCGTCACCATCCCATTGAGGGCCCCAAGAGCCGCCCTTCGTGTCATATGTTGTTACCTTCACAGCTTGTTATATGCGCCAAATATATAATGACTTAATGACCGCCTGATGAGTTTTAATTATTCCTTACTTAAGAAATAGGAAAGAACATCGAGAGAGAGCACAGGACAGATCACTAAAACATCACCAGTAATCTCACAACCTTACCTCAAGTTTTGGTTCCATGACGGTGACCACAAAGTCCACGAGGCAGCCACCCACAACCACCTGTAGACATCACCAAAAAAACACTCAAGTCAAGAGGAAGAAGTACATAGAGAAATACAAGAGGAAAGTAACCTGTAAATAAAATAATATAACTAGGACGATAACATTTTTTCTAATCTACTGAAGTATAATGAGAGAGAGTGAGAGCGAGAGAGCAAGAGCAAGAGAGCGAGAGCGAGAGATAGAGAGCAAGAGAGTGAGAAAGCGAGAGCAAGAGAGAAAAGGAAAAGTTTCTAATATATATAAGAAATTAAAATAAGCCACATTGAAGTGTTAGTATTATTACACAAATACGTACATGAATTAAACAGCCATGGACGGACACCCTTACCAATCTAGATATAAAACATATATTCAAAGTGAAGACAAATGTTTTATTGTGAAATTGTAGACTAATAATAACTTCCAACCTTTGATAAAAACTTTGAAAAAAAAAAAAAAAAAAATAGACTGAAGCAATAACAAAAGCATTAATTATTGCAAGATGGAAAATTTCAAAGGCAAAATAAAAGCAGCATTTTAGTATCACAACATATGCATTTAGTCTGCATTAATTAGGACAAAAAACATATCAATTAATAACATAATTGATCAAGTTACAACACAACACGATAATTAACAAGCATCAGCATATTATTAGTTTATTAGTCATTCAGAACAAAGCTAGTCTATTCCTCTCATACTGAACCCACATTCACACAATATAAAACATACTTTACATCACCCTAAAACAGTATAATCACAGTTTCTAATACCAACAAAAAGTTATCACCAAAATAAATAACTACTATTTTCATTCTAGTTACTCCTAGCACTCACCTCTTAAAACTCCCTCAAATTCCCACACTACAGACAGACAAGATTTAAAACACATAGTACAGTTATAATCTACAGCACCTCATTAAAAACTACAAAATAACCCGTACTTACATACCAATACATACCCGTTTCCTATGACTACTACTACGGTGGGATGAATAATCATATCCATGTACAGGTTGACTATCAATAACCCGGCATGAGCAAACACCTAATTTATCAAAACATATACATAAACAGTGCCTCCCGATAACAGTGATGCGCCAACTCGGGAAATTTGAAACTGCGCTCTGAAATTCATGCCGACAAACTGATGGAACCGGAATATTGATAGGCAATCTGTACTATTATATTATATTAACGAAACTGTAATTTATTCATCCATCGATATTTGTACTTGGTTTATATTCTCCTTATGGTGGGAGCTGAGATGAGGTGAAAGGTGAGAATATAAACTGTCGGGTAAGTGTTTCTTTAATAAGTTTCTAGTAAGTCTTAGGTTGAAGGTTGAGGTTGGGAGGGATAGATAAATTGAATAGCTAGACAGTGTGAGGTTAGGAGACAATTAAATGCAAGAGGAATGTACGTGAAGCAAGTTATTAAATGTATCTTTATTTAGTTGGTTTCATTTTTTTTTTTTTTATTGTATCTCTTCTGTATAAACTTATTTCTTTCTCATTTCAAGAGGATGGATTAAATTACCTTTCAAATTCATAGTGTTAAGAGACAGTTAAATGCAAGAAGGATATATGTGGAGCAAGTAAGACTGTTTGCGTTAGATAGAATTGAATGGACCGCAAACATTTTCTTAACATTTCAATACCTCTACAACCCACACACACACACACTTACACATACACACACCTACACCTTACAACCTACCTTACCCATCATTATAATCCACATACACACACACATGTACACCTATACCCACACATACGTTCACACCAACATGCTGCATCTAACAGGCTGGGTTTAAATAAGCTTTAATCCCTTTCTTTTATATTCTCATTTATAGCAAATTAAAATAAAAGATATGGAAAGATTGAAAAAAATTTAGTTGTACAAAATATATGAGTAAAGCTAATTATTTGATTATATTCATTTTCTTTCACTAATTAACAAGCTGAACCTTTGTAATTTAATATATCATTATCATTAGCTAATTACCTGGATTATATATATATTTTTAATCTTAATTTCATGTTCATTATCTTATTATACTATGTTACGTATGTTTTTCTATACTTGTTTTTTTTCTACTATAACTAATTTCAAAATATTAATCTTCCCTCACATAAATTATATCACAGTCAAGAGATGATGATAATGATGATAATGATAATAATGATAATGATGACTAGTTGCCTTATTCCTTCTATTTACATCTATCTATCTATATATTCTTCAGTGTTAAGACTTGAAATATTCTTTATATATATATATGAATTCCCTTTTACATAGGCTCAGCTTGTGACCAGAAAGACATACAACACATCACCACTTTTAACGTACAGGCCTTGAGCTGTCTTCATCTTCCTTCTCCCCATCAGATTTACTCTCCTGCTTTGGAAGGAAATGTCTGGAAAAAAGAAAAATTGTATGTAGTCCAGCAACACGCAGGAATTTTTTTTTTAAACCTATTTTTCTTTGCTCTTTTAATGTAAGTAAAAAAAAAATATATGTAGTACTTAGAAGGAAGGAAAGTATCATTAGGATATATCACGATGAAAGAATGGATGGACAGTGATAATAATAAATAAATAAATAAAAAAAAGGCATTTCAGTATAACATAATAGTAAATACACTCAATAAACATCACAACAAGTATATATGTAAGCACTAAGGACGTAAGACAGTAATGCACACAGTATTGCAAGTACCAGAGTGTTATCATCTGCAATACTGAGGGATTAACATTAAGAATTCTTGTACATTAGCTACTGTCCCAACACACACTCTCCCTCAACCCTCTTATAAACGCCCCAGAAACACAATTGAATAAACCAAATAACATGAACAGCAATTTCTAAGAACATTAAGAAACACTATTACATAAACCAAATAAGATGAGCAAGTACTAAGATAATTAACACGTATATCAGAATGTTTCCATCGTACAAAATAACAACATACAAAGCCAAGAGAAAGTACTGTCCCATAAATCCACTACTGTACCTGTTTGTTGGAGAGGTGAGTGTTGCATATTCTACAGCTATCTGGGCACCAGCCTCGGCATTATTCTTGATTAAAGCAATATCTGTGTTAGTTAAGAAAAATGTCATATAACAGAACATATCACAATGGCCTGGAAACAATAAGATTAGTATATAGTTAGTGATGAATGCTGCTTAAATGAGATGGTTAGAACATGGTGAGAATTAACTAGCATTCAGATTGTTGAGAGTGTGTACGTGAGTGAGGTTGAAAGGAAAATACAAGAGGGAGAGAAATACGTAAAGCAAATAAACAGATTGAAAAAGAATTGGAGGGAGAGAAGCAATAGCTTTAAAACAACATGTAATTCATCTAATCTAAAGGATACTAGAGGTGAGGCTTTGTCCCGCTGTAATCTGTGACACTCTGCTAAGGATGAAAGGTGTCACTTCCCGGCCGGACACATTCCCTGCGGCCGCCTCCTTCACCGCCTGATCTGTTGGGAGGTAAAAAAAAAAAGAAAACATAATAATAATAATAATATACATTTAATTTAGTCTTTTTGTGTAATACATAAGAGAAACTTGCTTTGGATTGGGCTCTTACTTCTTTCTTAAGGAACATACTTATAAAACTACAATATATACATTAAGAGATCATTGACGATAAGAGACAAAAGATTATTATGATACAAGGAAAACTAAAGATAATAAATAAAAATAAATAAAAACATTACTAGATCATTGAGTATAAGAGAGTAAAATGATAATGATACCTGCAAAACTTAATAGGGACTAATAGCTTAATTAAACCTTTACCTATGGCTTCTTTAATGAGGTTCCCTTCAGCTTGGTGTTGTTCAGGAATGGGGACAGCAATCAGCATACCAGACTCCATGCTAAGCTCAGTCTTCTTCTGCATCATGACGGCAGCCAAAGCAGGAGACTCCACGCAGGACGGAGCCAAGAAGCCGCTGTCTCGGGTAAAGAAATCAGGGAAGGTGGCGTCCAGACCCAACACAGATACACACACACCTGGAATATAAGTTAATTAATATAGTTTATCATAATACAATACAGACACACACCCACACACACACACACACACCCATATACAACCACATACACATAACATCTCACCTTGAGTCTCCAAATACTCGAGTGTCCGTCCCACATCTAATATACTCTTCACGCCGGCACACACCACAGTGACGGGCGTTCGGCCAAGCTCGGTGAGGTCTGCGGAGATGTCCAAGGTAGTTTCAGCCCCTCGGTGGACCCCTCCTATGCCGCCTGTCACAAAGATGGGGATCCCTACCCTGTGTGCCACCAACATAGTCCCTGATACTGTTGTCCCTCCACTCAGTCCCTGGAAGTGGAAGTATTGTCATAGAATACAGAAATGAAACCTGGTATATGTATAATTTCTTTTTCTTTTTTGCATTTAAAGGGTACCGGCCAAGGGCAAACAAAAATAGATTTAAAATTGAAAAAAATTTATTCTTTTATTAATCGTGTAATAGACAAATGCATTCCAACCCACCTTTGCAAGAACATAAGGAAAGTCCCTCCGAGATATCTTAACACAATCCTTTCTGGTGGCAAGGTCATGGAGTTGGTCGTGGGTCAAGCCTACGTGAACCTGACCTTTCAGAACACCCACTGTAGCCGGTATTGCTCCCTGGAATACAAAAATAATTAAGATATATTCTTTTCCTTTTTTTTTTTAAGCTGAAGAAATGTACTGAGAAGTCTTGAAAACAAATTAATATATAACGAATATTTCCATTCTATCCTACACCCAATAACACAAAATAGTTTAAAATATATACCTTCTCTTTTTTTTCTAAGCTGAAGATTTTGAGAAAAATAATCAAAATATACCTTCTCTCTTTTTTTTAAGCTATTTTTAAGACTTCCAACTCTGCTATATTCTTCCTAACCAAAACTCTAAAGGAAAAATACTACGGAGTCTAGAGCCAACTGTACTGTCAACTAGAAAATGAATATAACAAAAACTTCCATCCTACACCTCTTTTTTGATGAGTTCTTCCACTTGCAATGTAGTTTCGAGGTTCTGCGGGAAGGGCATACCATGAGTGATGATGGTAGACTCTAAGGCCACAACAGGGTGATGAGAGGAGAGAGCATCACTAACCAGGGGACTCATTACAATCCTTCTTGAGGCGTGATGAAAACTGTGCAGAAATGAATAATAATGATAATAATAATAATAATGATAATAATATAAAAACTTGCATCATTTATAGAGAACACGAGAGATATTTATATAGATCTAACCCTTGTTGGTGATGAGAGGCCCAGCATCCTTGCACCACAGACCTACAAAGGACACAGCCAAGACGAGGGAGCATCATCACAAGCACTGAAAAGAAATAAAGAATAATACAATGAAACACAATATAAGTATCTTTATATAACAGCCACAGAGGCCAACAAGACTTAATAAGCAACACCTCTCTGACCACTAGGGAAGGCCTACATAAACAAGTAATCAAGTAGTATAAGAAAGTGTGCCATAAATTACCCCCACAGAATAAGTTGAATGATAATACCCATATTTCAAGCATATAAATTATTCCATAACAGAAATAAAAATAACTATTTGAGAAAGGAATATTTACGTGCTTGTCTCACCGAGTTAAAGGTCCAGCTGATTTTAAAACCCAAGTATTATTTACCTTTTTGTAAGATAGTCAATGAGTAGTATTCATTATTACATTATGAACAAGTTTTTTGAACAACTAATTAATAATATCCATCTTTTGAATATATAAATTACACCTTCATATTAAGAAAACAGCTATTTTAGAAAGGAATATTTACGTCTAGTCCCACTGAGTTAAAGATCCAACAAGACGCACGTGGTTTTGTTTATCTTTTAGTAAGAGAAGACTAAGAGATTCAGACGCCGACTTAAATATTTCTTACCCTCTATAAACTACTACACAATTGAAGTTTTTTTTCGATGTATACATAATTTCAATACCATATATGCATTTATTTTTATAAACGTTATTATTATTTTCATAATTATTGCTTCCCACATATTATACACGTATTTTAAACTCCCCCCCAAACACACACACACACACACACACACACCACACAACACCAAACTCCATATATATATATATATATATATATATATATATATATATATATATATATATATATATATATATATATATGTGTGTGTGTGTATATATATATATATATATATATATATATATATATATATATATATATATATATATATATATATATATATATATATATAGTGTTACGAAGTGCTATTTGTGTGTGTGGTTTGGAGTGGTTCGGTTGCTCGGTCCAGGTTCGTGTGTGTGTGCGTGTGTGTTTGGAGGTGAGGTGGTGAGGTAGCTGCACTGGGTGAGTTAGTCAGGGCTGGACAAACAAACCCCTCGCACTATCTTTCCCCCCCACCTGTCACACCAAGCTGGATTTTGTGTCGAGAGAAAGTGACTTGTGCCCCTTGTGACTGTTCCTCCCGTCCCACGTGTAAAATAAATAAACGCTGTGTTCTGGCAAGAAATCTCCGGTGTGTCCGTTCCTTCCCCATTACCCCAGCTGTGGTCGCCAGAGGAGGCCTTCTACGGCTCGCTGCAGCACGCTCTCGCCGTCCCTGCGTGTTGAGCTGTGTGCTACTCCCCGACGCCTTCTTACCTGCCGCAGGCGTGAGGCTACGCCGGTGTGACAGGCGGGGAGGGCGTAACAATAGTTTGACCTACACGAGGCAGTTCCTTGTCCCCCACCCTTGAAATAATCCAATATTTCACCATCCCACCTGTCATCCCTATCCATACTCTCATTTAACCGTCTTTTAAAGCTACCTATTGACTCGGCACTTACTACGTGTCTATCCAGCCTATTCCAATCGTTCACAACTCCATTAATGAACCAATATCTACTTATGTCTGTCCTGAATCTAAGTTTTTCTAGCTTGTATCCATTTCCACGTGTCCTATCCTGATTACTAAATTCTAAAACCTGATCAATGTTTCCCTTATCAATTCCTTTTACCCATTTGAAAACCTCAATCATATCCTCTCTTGCCCTCCTCTCTAGGGAGTGGAGATTAAGACGTTTTAACCTATCTTTGCAGGGTAAATTTCTCAGCCCCTGAATCATCTTGGTCATTCTTCTTTGAACTGTCTCCAAGGAGCCTATATCCTTCCTATAATAAGGGGACCAAAATTGAGCAGCATAATCTAGGTGTGGTCTAACTAACGCTAAATACAAACTCAGAATGACCTCAGAACTCCTATTTGTCACACACCTACAAATAAATCCCAATATCTTGTTGGCCCTATTTCTAGCTATAATACACTGTTCCCTGGGGCGCAAGTCACTGCTTATTTGAACTCCCTCACACTGACTTTCCTAAGGTAGTGTCATTTAATGTGTACTCTACAGACCTATTACCCGGTGCTACTTTGGCTTATCTACGTGTCACAAATCTACTTTGATATGCAATCTACACTATATTGCGAGTGAGTGAAATTGAAGGTCCTACGAGGAGTGGAAGGAAAGGAGGATACTATTCCATACATTTTTGACGTAAATTTCATACTTTTCGAGTCATTAAAAAAAAAAATGGTTTCAGCCAAAGTCAAATGGGTGGGAAACGTTAGTTAGGTTAGGTTAGGTTAGGATAACTTATGGAAATTGGTACCAAGGGATTCTCGGGCATGCTGATCACGAATCTGGAACTAGTTTTGTCCTTACTATAATATTTGGATTTTTCATTTTGTGGCTCGAAAATTCCACCAGAATTGAGGTCGAAAAAGGTTTTCCCATTTTACTACGTAAATATTAGTCTTAAAGGAAAATTGTATAGAAGTAAAGTTATGGAGTTTGGTTATGTATATATCATAAAGTCATCGTCTTTTCAATAACTCAAATACCTATGAAGAAAATTAAAATGTTATAAAAGAAATGAATACATAATACTTTACACTCCTACACCTATAATTGAATTCCAATTGAATTCTAGTATAGCTCAATAGAACGAACGTCTCACGCTCTTTATTTTATATTCTATATGTTTTTTACGTAAACTCCATACATTTTGAGTTATTTCAAAATGTGATTTATCTAAAAAAAACTAAGGGTGTACCCTACAAAATTTCGTGAAAATTTCCACACCTCCGAATCTCATGAAAATTGGTACAATGAGGTTTTAGATTATGCTGAACACGAATCTGGCCTTATTTTCCTGATTACTATAATATCAAACTATATTTCACCATTGCTTGCCTAGAAAGAAATGCATAATACTTTACACTCACTCCTACATCTATTATTACATTCCAATTCAATTTCATTATAATTCAATAGAACGAACGTCTACTTTGGTATACGATCCATTCTTCTCTATCAGTATTACATTTTATCAGTATTTAATTGCCGCCTTGTTCCTGCATTGCCTTTAACCTAATGGCTGTTGGATATGCACAGCAATATTATCCAATCTTTCTCTTTAATTTCTGCCCTCTTTCACTTCCACGTTTTTTTCCCCTGACCTTCCTGCCTTGTATATTTCCCCTGACCTTTCTGCCGTATTTTCCCCTGGCCTATCCTCTCACTGTACTTACGGATTCCTGATTTCCTCTATAAACTCACCTTTGAAGCATCAGTTCCTGTTATAGTTACATACCTCACTGCATATCAATATTCCTCTGACCTACACTAAGATTAATACTGTCCTATACAGGTTATTTTATCTATTGAGAGAAGTCACAATGTCTCTATGGTCTACTAAGATTAATATTGTCCTATTAATGTTAGCTTATCTATTGAGTCAAGCATAGCGAACCCTGAATCAATATTTCTGCTCATTGCGAGCTTAGTAAACCTAACCTAATATACATATCAATTAATATATATACATACCTCAACCTCATTATTTACATTTTACTGAGAAAATGAAAAATTAAATTAATACAAGACTTCAATATTGTATGTATTTTGTTTTATTTATTTTTATGATTATAAATCCAATGCAATATTTTTTTTTTTTTCATTAAGACTTATGAATCCAACATGAAATATTTTAATTGACAATTGAATTAAGAAAAAAAAATCATCCATCACCAGCAGCAAAGAACAAAGAAAGAAATATATAAAAATGACTGCATGAAATTAGGAAAAAAAAAATATCTACCACATTTAAGTACACCAATTATGGACATATTAATTAAGATAAATTCCACAATACATTCCCTCTCACATTACCATAATCACCTCTTAATTAACAATCATTACAGCCATACAGGAGTAACAAGTGAAGGAAATAAAAGCTTAATATATGACCTGATAAAATGAGATTAAGAGTTTCACAATATACAGATTGAAGGAAAATTTACAGGAATGATTAATATATTACTAATGTATATAAGCTTCTTTGCACCTCCTGTTTCTCCCTATCATCTACAGGAGCATGTGTCCTCTTGTCTCGACCTATTATATATATACTATTCTCCTACTTTTCTTCTCTATGTAATTCCTGTTCTAGAATTATATATATTATAATATATGTGAATTATATATATTATATATGCTTCAATATTCTCATTAACTTCGTTTTCTTTTCATTGAAATTTAAAAAGCATTATAAACTTATTCCAAGATGAGATTTACTTCTTTAAATGTGACAATTTTATATAATAATCTCTCTCATTATATTTCCATTACCTTTCATTTTAAAACCAACATAAAATCACAGTAGAAGCATATGATTGCGAAAGTAATTTATACATATATTTATCTATTCTTTTTTTAGATTTTTCTGTATTACTTTTCCTATAACCAAAGAAACTTAAGAACCCTCAGCTTCAGATTTTCAATAAATTATTTTCATCATAAGTGAGTAAATAAAAAGCAAATAAAACGTTGTGCATTAACACCAACAATTAAGGAACAAACACAAACATATATGAAAGCTTTGCTGCGAAAATAAAACAGTGTTGCTGCTGGTGACTATATTATCTATACAAGCTTTGCATTATTATTTGCATTTCCTGTTACTTCATTATAGACGAAAAAACCTCATATCACACAATATATCTCTTAAGTACTTATTGAAAATGATGGAAATGTCAAATAATCATGACTAAGAACAGAGAGAGTAACTAATGAGATTTCTTTACGAAGCGACACATTCAATTTTCCTCTCAACATAAGTATGGAATCATCTCCGTCTGTCTTTACTGTTCTCTTATCATTAACAACAGACAGGGAAAGAAATCCTATATTCTTCATGTCAAAACATTTAAATTCTGCTTCATTTCCACCATTCCTTACGACAAAGAAAGACGAAGAGATGAAGGAGGAAAAAATCACACGTATACTATCTGCATATTGTGTTATTTCTTCCTGTGTTTTATGCAACTCAAAACACAGAGGAACAGGAACTATAGACCAGCAGGATAAACTCACTTAAATAACGAGATGGATTCGAGATTAAACTGCGGCTCTCTATTAAGTTTAAGTACAAAGGTTTAGTGTGTCCTGTGGGGATTGACTGAATGGACGGGTTATTTCGGCTTCCTGGAATATATCTGTATAATTTCTCTTTGCATTTTTCTGTAACCTTTATCATTACTAGTCTTAAATGTTTGACTCCTTGTCCTTTTATTCTGCATTTTGTGTATTAATTGTCTATTTAGCTTATATATTTACTGTGCATTTTGCTTTTCTCTGTAACAAGTCCTTAACATCACACATAATTAGATGATAAGAATTAAGTACTAGTTTTATGAGTGTTATTGGCATTACGACTTATTCTCTGCATCTCTGAATCATAAATTACTCCGATCATTACTTTAATTCTTCCTCTTCACCTCTTTGAATGAAAACTTCTGAATATATTAGAATACAGGAAAGGATTGAATATTTTATGTATGTTGATTTGCAAGTGAAGGCTGATGAGCATGGACAAACTGGGCTTTTTGTGACCAAACTATAAAAGAGATTGTGAAGAAAAAAACCCACTGGTGAATATCTTAAGTTTGTGATCACAAAGATGAGAAAGCTAAGTTAAGGAATACAAATTAATTTTTACCTTAATGCCCAGAGCACAAGAAGTCACATTTGTACTCTTTCATATTATGCAAAAAAAAACTAAATAAGTCCTGCCTATTATAGTGCTTTCAGCTGTACTTGACAAACACACACAGACACACACACACACACACACACACACACACACACACACACACACACACACACACACACACACAGACACACACACACACACACACACACACACACAGAGTATATGAGTGATCTCAGAAAAGCTGCACATTGACAAAATATTCTCGCAATCAAAAACTTGATACACTCCCTCCCTCAGCTGCAAGAACACAATGCTGCCACCACACCAACAGCAGAACAGCAACAGCACATTATCACATGGCATTACATCTTGTTCCGTTCCTCCTTGCTAGCTAACATACATACATACATACATACATACATACATACATAACTTGTCCATTAATGCACTATAATATAATATAATTCTGCTGAATGCTTTTTCTTGAACTAACTGATGATTGATAAAGAATAGATGGATTGAATGATTGATTAATTGATCATTTTTTTAATAATGCTTCTTTGGGGAGACGAGAATTAGAATATCAAAATAGCAACAAGTTTTAGTTAAGTTTACATTTACCCCAAAAAATCATCGTCAACAATGAACACGGACAATGGATTTAAAGGAGGTAAAACTATTATATACAAAAAAAATATAATTATAAAAACTATGAAAAATACCAACACTATTTACACAAGATCCATTTTTTGAGCTAATAATAAGAGTAGTTATAAAATTGCAAATATGTAATCTCAAAACACACACACACACACACTATAGTATAAGATTATCAATAAAAACTTGAGATAGAATTCCCGACAGTTTATAATAGAATCAAAAGAGTTACTGTCACAATTCCTCAACATTACCCTGGATATGCGAGTGAAGATTCTTGGGTGAGAGGCGCTGGAGTGTAGACAAGGTAAGGTAAGGTTAGGTTAAGTTAGGTTAGGTTGGCACACTCCCAGAGCACCCGAGACAAGCATTATCATTACAATTATGAATATTATTACCATACAAAAGGCAGTCTTCAACACAGTCATTATGCTCATATACTAAGGCCACTGCACACACACACACACACAGATACACACACATATTCATATACACACACACACACATATACACACACACACACACACACACTCACTTTTATGTCATTGGAAGACTATCTTTTTTTCTGCTTCTCATTTAAATACCATTCTGGACTTGAAAATATTTATGTAAAAACAAAAACTTCTATAAACCATTAAAAGACCTTTAAAACATTTCTAACACAGAGAAAAAATCACAGTTGGAAAACTTTCATTGGATTCCTGTCCCGGCACGATGACCAGAACAGTTCTATCATTATTGCTTGGAGCTTCGTAAAACATCTGTTGTATTTGGAAATGCCAAAACAACAGCTGCTCACATAAAAAAAAAAATACAATTAAATACGGTAGTAAAAATATTTAAGTACCTCACCATCTTATGACATCCTAAATATTTAATCCTCTTCCTCATCCGTAGTGAGATCATGGAATGGTATACCGGTCATGAGTGTATCTGAAGTTTCCTGAGGCATGGGAGCGTATGCGATCTTCCCATTCACTGCTTGTTTCACAGCCCGACCAGGAAGACTCTTGGTGAAGGAGCATTTGGTTGGCGAGCTTTTACCTCTCCTCAACACCATCACAAACAGCACCATCACCAGCACCACCAACGCCACCACCACCAGCAGCAACGCCACATACCAGCTCTCCTGATGCCGGTATGCCTCGAGGAGTGATCGCGGCTGGCATAACTTCTGGTCCTGGAAACATTAAGGAATCCATCAGTGTGTGGGTGAAATAATATGATAAAAGAGTACAGCAACAGCACTAGTCTAGGGTAATAGGTGGCAATATTATGGAGGTATATTATCTTATTTAATCTACACTATATAAACAAAAATACACAAGATAAAACTTGACAGGGTATGGTGACAAGCGGGATTTATTTTCAATGTATTTTTGTTGTCCCTTGGCTAGTACCCTTTTCATGTGCAAAAAAAAAAAAAAAAAAAAAAAAAAATTAAATAAATAAATAAAAGTAATGAACTGTGAGACTGACTGAGTTCGCATCCTAAGACTCACCTTAGAGAGCCAGTGCATCTCGGCATCTCCCCAACACTTGGTACACTCATAGTCCTGTGGTCCTGAACAGTTGTAGCAGGAGTAGTGGCAAGGCCGGCATGTGGGAACACCCATCACGCCCTCTTGCTGTGGGTTCCAGGAGTAGTGTCCCGGGGAGCACGCGTCAAGGCACTGCCCATTGAAGATGTAAAGTGGTTTCTTGCACTCTGTGAATCATTAATAATACATGACACACTGATGGTGGTTTGTTACTCTAGGGTTACTATCTGTTCCTAGTGCAAAGTTTAATAATGTTTCCTATAAATTAAGTATTCATTAAGAAGGTTGAACAGTACTCATTAATAACAGTATATTCATGAAGCAGTTTTTGTCGTTTATTAGCACAATAGGAAATAGGTTTAGATAAAATAAAAATAAAACAGGCATGAAATTAAGGAAAGACTATAAACTCAATCCTATTACTCAACAAAATCAAGGTATTAAAGCATTCAAGTTTTCTGCAGATTTAGTACTTAATTAACATATCCAATTCAAAGCATACTTAATGATAAACATAACATACAATATGCAACCATTCATCATTCTATCATAACTGAAGGCTAAGCAACCAAAAAAGTAAGTTTCAAAAGGAGGTAGCAATAAAATATACATAAGATTTATAAACTTGTAAAAATACATTGTGTCACATTATTTAGGAGGAACAGGAACAACACAAGTCTCCGATTCACCAACATCATGCATGCAGTAACAAGCTACAAGTTTTGCTTGTGTCAGTCAACCCTACGGTCACAAAACAAAAAACAACAAAACTAAAAAAAATAAATAATAAATCAACGTCATCAACTAAAGTCGTGGGGATAAAAAGCTTTCAATAAACGAGTAAAAGAATTCTTTCACCTCCGATACAGGAAGGACAAGAGAGAGACAGACATGATATAAATAAAAGACCACAGAAGGCATTGGATTAGTTGAGTTATTAATACATGCAGACCTTCACTGACACAGACCTTCCATAGATATATAATATGAGATGAGAAGAAAAAAAATGTTACAAAGCTTTATACATTTCCACACATGAGAATGCACTTGTGAAAACTGTACAATAATGTTTAACTTTACGACGAACTGTACATACATTGCTTTTTACCGCCTTGACTATATGTATATCATCGGTAGTTCTTTCCCCTTTTTAAATTAATACTAAAAATAAAGATAACCATAAGTTACAATGGAATAAATGTAACAAATGTAACCAATGTCCACAATGCTTTCTCTCACACCTTAAACGGATCTATATCAAAGGTTTGTGTCAATGCAGTTCTTAATTTAGTTCTTTAATTTAATAGAAACCAGCGACTCCATGTTTACAGAACACCGATGGAGAGACACAAGGCCAGCGAGAGAGAACACTTAAACTCACTCAGTAATGGTTAGGTTAGTTGGAGAAATATAATATAATAATAATGTTCGGTGATAATAATGTGATCCTGCAACAGAAAGCAGAAAAGGACAGCCAACAACGTAAGAATCAACAGAACAGTACACCAGAAATAACAACAAAATAATTATATATATATTGGTCTATTAGAAGTAGCTATGGAGGCAGGGGAGGGGGGGAGGGGGGATCATAGGAGCAGCAGTGTGGTGGTGGTAAATCATTTAAATAAATAAAGAATAAATAAATAATACACATAATAATAATCGTGCATGTTGTCCGGGAGAAAATGAAAACCATGTATACTACTATGAAAAAAATAAATGAATAAGAATAAAATAAAAGGCAGATTGGATAGAGGAAGTAAAAAAGTTAAGAGTGCGACAGAGCATCGTCAAGACTGGTGTATAAATACCGTATTTTTTGTCCTCTTTCACTCAAAACAAACAAAGCTTCAGCATTTATACTAGACAAGACTTACTAGATATTAATGATTATTTTATTGATATTATTTAGTCATACTATAGCATGTTTTACTGATTAATTTTGTGATGCGATGATAATTATTTGCATCGTTTTCTACGAGTTGCAATTGAGTGCATTTTTACTCACTCATTATCATTTTATTGAGACATGCATGGAGACATTTATTCATTTAATCTATAAGGGCAGTATAATTTGCATTCAAAGGATCAGCCAATAATACAAAAAGGGAATTAAGAAAATGAAGTGTAGGGGAAAATTACAGTTTAAATACAGCAAAAGAATTTAATAGGCTGAAGCTTTTCATGTAATTTAAAAAGAAAGATGGCTCACTTTTCACACTCAATCATTCACTTATACATACATACATACATACATACATACACAGCTCTTTTTGTATGCCTAAACAGTGCTTGCTGCATTATCTTTCCTACAGGTTGTGGCTTTAAGAACATACGTCAAAGAGTGTCTTGAATCATGCAAAACTAAGGTGTGTGTGTGTGTGTGTGTGTGTGTGTGTGTGTGTGTGTGTGTGTGTGTGTGTTTTAGGATTGTATTGAATAGAACGTCAATTGAATAAGGAAGGAAAGAGAAGAAAAGATGATGAGAGGAAATGAAACACTGCACGAGAAGGAAAATTGGACAGAAAATAAAGAAAATAATTTAAACTAAAGAATACATAAATAAAGTACGTTTTGCACAACCATTATTTACAGGAAAAAACGAGACAACAAGCACAGTGTTATGAAAGACAAAGCCTCCTCCAAGCACAACAAACATACATACATACACACACACACACAATACTAGCCAAAGATATGAGGGACAAGATATTCATTCACTCTCAATGAAAATAAATAAAAGAAAAGCACATGAAATAAGGAAAGGATAAGGACTTTACGAGCAAGACAGAAGAGTATTTTTAAACCCCATAGGCAAGGCTTCTAATCTACCACATATCAACTCACTCACTCACACACTATTCTCTATTTAACTAAGAAGAATTTACATGCATTCATTCACTCACTTTTCTACGCTCTACAGGTAAACTCACTCACTCACTCACTCACTCATCTCTCTACTCTCTACAGCCTTTGCCGTGCATCACTCAAACTCACCCGTTCCCCCGGAGTGTGCGAGTGCAGCCTGCAAGCCACGGATCAACACCATCATCACTCCCACACTGCTGCTGTATTCTACATCATCACCTCCTCCACTCTTTACTCCACCTATCCCCCAACACTCCCCCTGCCCCCCCTCATGCCACCCCCTCTCTCCCACCTTCCATGTACTGGGAGGTAAAAGGAGGAGCTGGAGGGACGTTAAGGCTTCTTGGGGACAGGAAGAAGAATGTGTATAAAAAAAATAGGGAAGACAGCCTAACAAGATGTCAACTTTGCACCACCATTGATTAGAATGATAATAATAACACTAATATATATCTATCTATGTATATACTGAGCCGTCATCCCCCTAAGAGCAAGGTAACTGAAACAAGGTACACATACACACACACACACACACACACACACACACACACACACACACACACACACACACACACACACACACACACACACACATGCATTCATACAAGTGCAATCCACTCACTTGTCCCCTCGAGAAGAAGAGATCAGTCTCCCCATTTATATAAAGGGATCAGAGATTACATCTACAACAAGGCCCGACAACACACACTGGTTCACCTTTACCACTCCACACCCATGACCTTATGACCTTCTCCCTCCCTGCCTCCCTGCATGCACTTTGATCAACCAATCACAACACAGGAGTGAGAACATCCTTCAGAGTCCTTCAAGGCTCCTCATTCATAAATCAATCAAACTAAATCCTAATACGTATTTATATCCGAGAGATAAACTTAACCCAAACCCGCGTGTTTTAACAATAGTAACAAGTGACACAGATTCAAATTGGTGCAACATTGACAACCTGCAGCTAAGGAAGTGATAAAACTATTGATAACTTTAGAGGTGAACCTGTGCTAGAATAAAGGCAAGTTTGACATTAAGGGAGGATCTAAATAGGAGTTAGTAGTGGCAGAACCCTGCAAGTACTTTTCAAAGCCATGGGGGAAGAGTAGAGGGAAAGGATGAAGGATTACAGAACATCTAATTCTAAAAGAGAACAAAGAAATTCAAGAAAAGGTCCATTTCTAACTGTAAATCTAAAACAACAGCACACACACACACACACACACACACACACTCCCCTCCCGTAAACCACAACTAGGTAACTAGGTAAATATACACACACACACACACACACACACACACACACACACACACACACACACACACACACACACACACACACACACACACACACAGGAGAGGCAGATAATCGTTATCCTTTTCTGCATACAGCAAGCAAAATAAATGTTTGAAATCAATTGCAAGGAAAACTGATACTTAATCTTCATATAAATAGGAATTCCCAGAATATAACAAAAAACTCCCAAAGATAAAGTGAGACAGTCAAAATAAGAATGAAAAAAATCTTGAATGACGGATGAACATATACGCAACGACATGAAACTTATTAAAGGAAAGACCAAGTGAATACA
The DNA here is from genome assembly GCA_036785275.1 of Cancer borealis. NCBI lineage: Eukaryota > Metazoa > Arthropoda > Malacostraca > Decapoda > Cancridae > Cancer > Cancer borealis. Next base: position 24,282 of record JAXIVD010004052.1, read on the forward strand.
TAAGAAAAAGAAGTAATGTAAAGTTGCAAAAAAGATTGTTCAAGACGGAAGCTTTTTCACTCAAAACTCAAAATAAAATACATCCTCTGCACCTAATGTATCCTTCTAATCACGTAAGGAAAGAGTTTTGCTTACTGACACCACATACAAAATCATCCAGTTACTCACTCTCTTCACACTTCAAGAATTTAAAGCCAAGTTGGTTAACACTCCTGATCTTATGAGAATTATCAAAAAGAAAGATGTGAATGGATTACAGCAAAACCTGAAACACTCCTGTAGTTAGGTTAGTTAAAGGCTCAGAAAGCAGACTGGCAACACGATGAAAAAGATATAAAAAAGACTTTGGTTTGCTTTAGTTTCTCTCTTCATAAATAAAGTTTTAAAATTATATATATTAATGTTAGGTCATCACAAAAAGTTTTTAATATTTCAGAAAGGCAGAGAGGACTTTAGTTCATGAGTTTTAAGTAACTTTTTATATATATGAAGAGAGAATGCATAAATCAATGCAAGTTTTAGTCCATTAATGTTATAAAATGAGAAGTACCATGTTATGATCCTCCCCCAAGCAGAATAGTGGTACAGTACATGCCAAGTTTCCTGTCACTTCATCAATGCAAAAATAAATCTTCTTGCACAGTGAATAGCAACACACTGACAGGGACTCTTTATACACTAAAAAATTGGCAACTTTTTATGCTATGTTAAAGTACATATATGTTAACTCTGTAGTAAGTAAATGAAAGGATGCAATCTAATACTATAATAATTAGTTGATAATGGTTGGGAGTTATTAGTAGTACTGTTGAAGTTTGCCATTATTAGTTTATAAAGAATCTCTCCATCGCATTTGATTTCTATTCAATGCCACTTTCAACATACCATTCAACAATATCCTATCTTGTGCTGGTAAGACTTAGTGCAACTGTAGTAATAATTGGTTCAACCTTACCCGCCTTATACCCTTTCAGTCTAAATTCCTCTCAGATATAAAGTTTCACTATCTGCAGGAGGTGACTAAGGGAGAAGAATATGTTATTTCCTTAGATGTTGATTATCATTATGATGAAAGAATATGGTCAAGATTAATAACTTGTTCATATGCAGTAGATTATTATTATTCCTCCTAATTGTCATGAAAAAATGATGGGTCTTATTTCCATTCATAATAAAACTCACACAGATCCTTTGGAAACTCTTCACTCACTACACTAACTAATAGAGAAGCAAAAGTCGGCATTAAAAAAAAAAGAGGTTTTATTTGTCACATGTGACTTATTACAAAGACAAACACACGATATGTGACACCAATCCTCCACAACCATCTTCTTAAAAATGCAATTTATAAAAAGATTTGAACATCAACACAAAAATCCTTACATGTATTATAATATTTATAAATACACAAGACCTCTCCTGCAGCCCTTCACTGTTGAGCCAGGCACGCACACGCTTGACTTGGACCGGCCACACAGCGGGAAGACATGCATATGCGCACACACACACGCACGCACGCACACACACACACACACACACACACACACACACACACACACAAACACACATACACCTTAGTCTTCCAACAAGACCCAGCAGCTTGGTCATCACAATATTGCACATGTGCATGCAGCACATGCATGCATTCACACGTGTGCACATATACACACACACACGTATACACACACACACACACACACACACACACACACACGGAGACCATAGTACTTTCCCGAGTGGTCATTGTGTCACAGAACAAAGCAGAACATTGTTCCATATTGTTGAAGTGGAAACTAATCCTTTCTCCACCTTGGTAATCAGCAAATTTGTGCAACTCCACTTCTGACCATCACGTCCCATTGCCCAAAACAAATTTCAAGTTTATGTAAGTATCTCCAACTCGACGTGAGAAGATAACAGAGTAACAAATCTGAAAGGACTGTATATTGACTCCTATACTCACACGCATAACATTCACACACACACACACACACACACACACACACACACATTACATTTGATTTTCTTGGTTGTCCACAAACATACAATTCCTTTCCTGCCTTCCTTCCTTCTGCCTTAGAGTGATAGTGATAATATTAAGGAAGTATAAAATGAAAGTAGAACATTTTCTCTCTCTCTCTTTCTCTTTCTCTTTCTCTCTCTCTCTCTCTGCTCTCTCTCTCTGCTCTCTGCTCTCTCTCTCTCTCTCTCTCTCTCTCTCTCTCTCTCTCTCTCTCTCTCTCTCTCTCTCTCTCTCTCTCTCAACACATCTATAAACAAAACTTAATACACTATTGTTTCCACTGAGTATGCTTCCAGTTTAATATCCGAGTCATGAGGTTTTTATTCTGTAGCCGCGGAATTAATCTTTTCTCGAGTCACAACAAAATGCAAATCAACACCCAAGAAAATTACTCACAAAACTATACGAAAAACATGCCGTCAATTGGGCAGAAATACGTTGATTTTTCAATTATCATAAATTTGTACCCGCAGCAAAAATGAACCCAAAATATTCAAGTTAATTTATTTTTTTGGTTTTGCATTGGAACAGATAAGGTTGTTACTTCTTTCCTATGATTACCAAAATGTGTCAAAATGAGTCAATTATGTATAATAAACCTCACTTGAGTATTGAGTAATTATGACCAAAAATATTAATACGCATAGTTATTTTTACGACACTCCATAATTTTTAAAAAAAACTACGTATATTTCCGCTGGTTAAATAGAAACACTAATTATTGTCCTTGAAAGAAATATACACAACACTAGAGTAATAAAAAAATAAATAAATAAAATAAACCTGATTATGAAACTATACATTAAAAAAAATTTATTTCACCTATACATTGGAACGCATACCAACACACACACACACACACACACACACACACACACACACACACACACACACACACACACACACACACACACACTTTGTTAACCTTGTGTGGGCAGCTTAATTATCACTCCACCAACAGACTAAAAACTAATATCTAGGTACACATGAAAAGCTTAAACCCTAAAATTCAATTCAATTAAAAAACAAGAAAGTACTGAACGAAATAAAAATATTCCCCTAAAACAAGAGAACTTCTTAAAAATTAAATGAAATAAAGTGAAAAATAATAAAGAAATGCGAGTGAATTGACTGTTTTTGTGTGTGCCAATTCGAGCGACTTCCTTAATACTCCAGAAAATATGATACAAAAAAAAAAAAAAAAAGTGACATAACTAGTAGATAAAAAAAAAACATTACGTATATAAGATGGAGGACTTCTAAAATGGGGGAAAAAGCGATTATTATTATTACTATTCCCAAAGTCCAAAGTCAGAAGTCCTCTTGAAACGAAAAATCACAGAATACCTAATGCCGAATTTGGCCTCACTACAAATTAATATCTTTAAAAAAACTACTTACACGGCAGTTCAAAAATACACTTGGTTTAACGGACCTCGCTTTAACGGATTTCGGAAGCAACGGACAATTTGAAAGTCCCGCGGTATGGATGGAGATGTGGCAACACCAGACAGCTAGCAGTGGAACAACACATGTAGCTCATTGTTCCATTGTTTTTGACTTTGTTGTGCTCAAATTATCATAATTTTCTACAACCATGTCATCTGGAGGAAAAGTAGAAAAGAGGAAAAGGGTGAATTTAACTGTAGCACACAAGTTTGAGCTGATCAAAATGTTGGAAAGTGGGAAGTCTGATTTTCAATTAAAATTGTTGATTTACTATATTATAGTGTATATTTACAGTGTACAGGTATTTTACACTGTCAGATTGGATAGTGTGCTTGATTAAAAGTACAGTACTGTATTTATTACTCTGTCTTGCGTAACGTAATTGTTAATATTAGCCGTAACCCAGGTATTCATACCGTAGATTCCGATTATCGGTAATAACGGACAATCGGCATTATCAGACTGATGCTCCCCCCCTTTTGGTCCGTTAAACCGAGGGATGAGTGTAGTAGTAATAATAATAATAATAATAATAATAATAGAAAACAATAATAACAATAGTAACAACAACAGCAAATGGACGCAACACAAAAAGGCAAAATCTTAAACACATTGCCGTGAGAGTTAAGACGAAAAACAACAAAAATAATAATAATAATTAAAAAAAACCCAATGTTCCACGCACCATGATTCTCTCCACTCACTCCAGGCTTCTTTGTTTTCTACCTAACATGACAATAATAATTTGGGACCTACAAAGATGCAACATTCATTAACTGAGCAATAATCCACAAAGAGAAAAATCCTTGAGCTGTCTTTCTCCTCTCTAGAGTTTGAGGAGGAAATCTGGAATGTCTATGGCGGGTAAGAATGATTCTATGGACCTCTGGGGGGGGGAGGGGGGATAAATGAGGTACATAATGGTAGTATTGTATCTTATCTCTCTCTCTCTTTCTTTCTCTATCTCTCTTTCCAACTGTTAGGGGATACTCTTTTAACTCTTTTATAAACCCAGTAATCTTTTTTTTTTTTTTTTTTTCTATCGCTGACTTGAGATTAATTTTTGTTTTTATTCGTAAATTGAATAATAATAATAATTGATAATAACCAATAATAGTAATGAAGGTGTGATATTCTGAGAAACGACAACGCCTTCTTTTCACACAAGAATATAAACGAATGAATAATCCACTAACAAATAAATGAAGTAATACTGTAGTAACCCCAAGAATAAGACAAATAAACTATACAGAAAATGTGATCATCTTCTATTAAAAAAAAAACAGTTAATAGAATGTGTTTTAAATCAGGTAATGAGTTCCTCCGACAGCTGGAAAGAAGAAAAAGAAAAGAAAAAAAAGCCGCTAACTATTATTGGAGAGGATCCGTCTTATCCGAGGTCAGTTATGTTTCATGAGAACTATCTGGGAACTATCTTGAAGTTAGTATTATACGCCTTTGTGGCTAGAGAGGTAAAAGTGCATGAATTAACAGTGTCATGATATAAACTATTGTAGATATATAATGAACAAATTCACAACTCAACCCAAAATCTCCCAGAAGAGACACCGCACCTCTGTATGTTATGCTAAGGATTACTTCAAAAAAACCTTGTACAACTTATAGTCTAAAAAAATATGCCCCTTCTATATACAGTAATAGGTTGCCACTCTTCTTGCTAGCCTGAGGATATCATAACATACACACACACATACACACGCACATGTACACCAATAAACACACACACAAACATACACAAATGCAAAAAGTCTCCCCTTATAAAACGGTAACATTTACGATCAAAGAAGAAAACCATTAAACAAGAATATAACACAGCATAACATGAAATTCAAAAAAAAATCTCTAATGAAAAAATATCTTTGGTTACACACGAGGTATAAAAAAAACTTTGTCATCCTTCCACACTACAAAACCTTAAGAAATGAATAGGAGAATGTGAAACGAGAATAGAAATAAGAACAAATTATTACATCACTGCCACCCGAGAATCCATTGGTATTATATGATCTGGTTTAAGACGCATTTACTATATATACTTTTCAATGCGTCAGCGCGAAACTTCCTCCCGAGAATCAGAAGAAGCCAAGTTAAAATTTAGAAGAAAGGGAGGAAGCTTCGACGAACGTGCTCTACTTTTCCACTCATTATTATACACTCTCTCTCTCTCTCTCTCTCTCTCTCTCTCTCTCTCTCTCTCTCTCTCTCTCTTACATACACACACACACACACACACACACACACACACACACACACACACACACACACACACACACGCACGCACACATGAGTGCTGACCAGATCCACCAAAAACTACTCCTCAAACAATGATAAAAATGCACTGTGATGCCGAGTGACTATTTACATCCTGGGCTCCTGTAACGCCAAGCCTGTGTGGGAGAAAGACTCAGTGATCTGCCTCTGTACTATAACATGTGCTCACCAAGCTGCTGTCACCTTCCTGAGAGTGACAGCAATGTGGCCAGACCTTAAACACATACACACATGCCCCTTAGAACACCCACAACAATGCTTAACTCCTGCCTTGCCTGCCTGCCTGCCCACTGCACCTCCAAGCCAGTCCTCTGTCTCTCTCACTCACTCGCTCACACTCACACTTGCTATCTGGAAGACATGAGCACTACTGATCTAAGCCATCAATATGCCACCGCTTCAATCTTCCCTAACATTAGCTGTGCCACTGTGCCACACACTAACATACACACACAAACATACACACACACACACACACACTAGCCGGCTGCTTCTTTTTTCCTCTTCCTCTTCAGTTCACTCGCCTTTCTTTTCCTACAAATGACAGCAGCAAACTCCCCCACGAGGCGTCTTGAACCCAAAACAAGGGGCCATGCCACGCCACGCCACGCCACACAGGGCCAGGCGTCTTGCCACATGGTTGGGGAGAGGCATAAAATGACTCAAATACAAGCTGCGTAAAATGAAGGATTTCTGTACATATTGTGGCGCTATTTCACACTTGTGACAAACACCTGAATGAACTTGGTCTGGCTGGTCAGGCAGCAGCAGCAGCAGCAGCGGCAGCAGCACGGAAATGCTCAAGGCAGCATAAAGATACGTTCAAGGTTTGTAGAGTATAAATTAGTATAAAATGCCAAAGGCACTATATGAAAAATAACACTTAAAGAGAGAAAGTAGACTGTACAACACTGTAAAATTTATACATAAAAAGAGATGGAGGGGTTCACTTTGACTGTAGTAAAAACACAGAACTATATATATATAATCATATGCATCTGAAGAGGTAATTTTGATATATTATCAAGTGCTCACACATTTCTAGTTGTTATGCCTTCTATGTGACCAAATAATGTTCTTGGTGAAACAAAAGTATGACTTAAGATGGTGTGTTGGTATGGAGACCAGTAGTCACGTGGTGATGGTGAGGCTGATGGTGATGTGACACCATCCACACCAACCACACTGTACTACTAGTGTTACCCATGGCAGTGTGGCACAAGATGAACCAATGGTAGTGTGGCACAATACTGGACCAATGACACTGAAGTTCCGTCCAAACCAAAGGCAGCATCAGCATCCATCATACATCACCTAAAACCCTCAGACCCACAAGTTAAAAATCTCTACCTAAAAACCCCGACACTAACTGCACCTGACTATACTGCTCCGGCAGCTTAACAAGACCCGTGCTGAGCCTCCAGCCGCTAAAGCAGGGAGGCACTCGGCTAATCTGGGCTGAGACAAGCAGTGACAGGGTATCTTGTTGAGGCTGGGCTGGGGCAGGAAGAGAGCACCCGCCACCAAGTGAATCACTACCACCACAAGGCACAAACCTAAGCAAGCCCCCACGGCAGAGCTCCGCAGACACCCCACGGGAAGGACCTTCTCCAGAGGCACTGGTTGGGGCGTGGGCGTGGGCTGTGATGCAGATGAGGGTAAGGACGGGTGATTGGTGAAGTGGGTGCCTGGATCGCGTGTCTCAGTCTTGCCCTCGGTGGTGTCGACGACCTGGTGCACCGTTGGGTCCTTCTGGGAAATGGAATGGTGGTGATCCCCAGCAAGGGGCGGCACCTCTTGGCCCGGCTCAGTCTCAGTGCCGTACATTGTGAGGCCCCAGTCCTTCATATCGGCATTACCTGCAACACAAACATGGATCAGTTTACGTAGATGAACCTCAATACACATCATTGGTGAATTACACTCACAACGGTGGATAAACGACTAGAGAAACTGTAGATAAGTAATATTAGTAATCGTGGACAATACAAGTCATAATGCAGGATGACTCCCTATAAAATGAGAAGACATAACATTAGAGTATTTGAAGGGAAAGTGAGAGGACTGAAATGTGCAAGGATGAAGCAGATAGAGAGAAACAAGTGGAGCAAGTGGAGACTCTTCTGCCATAACCATCTTCCTCCTATGTTCCTGGAAAGGGTATTAAGAGTATAGATGGATGTGTGAATATATACATAAACATATATATACATTGTTGCAAAGGCGAGTTTCACAGCATAACGTAAAGATGTGAAGAGATTAAACATTAAGTATAATTATAACAGTTACAATTTTAACGCGTATTCTAAGAGTCAATTCAGTTCAGATGTTCAGTCAGTCTTTATATTTCATGAATAACTTCTTTTTTTTGGTTAATTTAGCCTTACAGTACCTGATTTTTTTTTTTTTTTTTATTATCATGATCCACACACACACACATTAATAATAAAATAATAAAACAGACATGACCACAACCTACACAGAGGATTGGGTCACATTTTTTCTCCCTAACTCTATCATTCATCCACATTGAAAACAGACAACTGCAAAATAAATAATAAATAAATAAATAAATAAATAAAGCCTACATTAACTTATATCAAAATTATTATTATACTATTTGCCACATTCAATTACATATTTTTCAGCCAAAAAGCATTACCATCAAATGTATGTATGTATGTATGTAAGTGTTTTAAGGTCACATAAACACAACCTCACATACACGAGGGAGGCACAGAGGGGGAAGCAGCCACACATGCAACGGGGAAAACAATGTATGTACAACCAACAAGAACCTGGACAAGTTTTCGGAAAGTTTTCGGAATGATAAAAAAAAATGAATAAATAAATAAAATAAAAAATCATGGAATATTAAATTGACTTTTTTTTTTATCTTAATCTTGACGCGTATTTTCCTCCACGGAAATAATATTGTATCACTTTTAAAACAGGATATGTATTGCTGTATATGAGGTGGATATATTTTAGGGAGGTTTTTACTTGTAGAAATATAACACAAGGGAACTCAAATAATAATGAACTGACAACTTCCATTGTGTACGTATATGCAAAAATATTTTCTTTTACTCATACACATATTACGTACTTTTGATGACAAATTAAACTACACAATGACAGTCTCTCTCTCTCTCTCTCTCGTCACAGCCAGTCGGTAATGCCTGTTTATAAAATACACCAATTACGCATGGCATCACATTTAAAGGAGTCAAAACAAGGTATAGGTTTATCCAGTCATGCAATTGAGAACCTGCAATGAAAATAAGTTATGGTAATACATATATATATAAAAAATAAAAAAAAGGAGAAAAACAACACAAGACATTTAAGAAAACATTCCAGCATTCTCTTCACATTTATGGAAATCCCACATATCATAATTATCAAGTCACTGGAATAAAATAACAAAAACAAAAACAGACATGCAGCAATAAGAGAGAAAGGAGACGAGATAAGATAAGGGATAAGATAAGATACGGAAAACAAGATAGTCAGTCAAATCCTCCTTGCTTCATTCCCACACAGGCTGGCGCGGAGGACAGTATACGGTATACTTGGGGGGCTTCAAAAAATTCTTCCACATGCAAGAGAAAGGTAAAGGCATGTAGCAGGCACAAGACACACATGACATAGCAGGAGTGAGAGTAACATCCACTTTATTTACCCTTGTGGAGTGAGCTGTCACGGTGGTTTGGTGGACGCATAGGGGCGGGGAGGGAGCCTTGAGGGGGGGGCTGAGGGTACTGTTTGGGGTACTGTTGAGGGTATAGATGTTGGGGATATTTTTGAGGGATAGAGTAATGGGGGTATTTGTAAATGGAATAAGGGTGCCAAGGTGTGATTGTAGTGGGAGAGGTGGTAGTAGTAGTAGTAGTAGTAGTAGTAGTGGTAGTAGTGGTGGTTGTAGTGGAAGGAGGGGTGACAGGATGGTTCCTTCTATTGGGGAGAGGTACAGAAGACCCACCACCTCCCCTCCGGCCCATCACGCCACCACCACCACTGCCACCACCACCACGGTTTCTCCGAGCGCCTCGTGTCTGCCAGGTGTCATAGTTAGTTCTGGTGCCATGAAAGATCAGTTGCCACCCTTCCAGCAAGGTAGATCCTAGAGTTGAGCAGCAGGTCAGCAGGTCAGCAGCAGGTCAGCAGCAGCAGTACCAGCAGGCAAAGAGGTGGTGTGAAAGGGGGTGAAAGGAGGGGCAGTGCAATTAGCTAGACTATAAGGTCAATTCCACGACAATAAAATCCAGTTTTTTTTTTTTTTTTTTTTTTTTTTAGAGAGAGAGATATACGTACTATGCACAGAAGAGAAATAGAGTAGTTTTTATTTTAGTAGTGATTCAACCATCACCAACAACAACAGTGTACATTACATTAACAGTCCTCACACACCAGAAGAAAGTTATAAAAAAAAGTAGTAAATAATAATAATAATAATACAACAGCCATTACCATTACCCTTTGTACAACACTCCATTATACACACACACACACACACACTTCCTTAAAAAGCCGAAGAGAGAGTAAGTAATGGTGAGATGGTGTATTGTTTTTATAGCTGCTAATCATAACAACTTTCAACACACTCACACATCAACATTCTTCCTTTTTGTGTGCTCTGTGTGGCAGCAAGACGTGGAATATAAAGTCATAAGCGAAAGTGAAGGAATGAAAAGGTGGAAAAGCATGAGATTCCACAGAGGAGAAAAGACGATATTGTAGAGATGTAAATGACTCTCCATCTCTGCAGCTTTTTTGTAGGAGAGAATACAGAGGAGGTGCTTCCCGGACTCCTCGCTCCATCAGTATTAATAACTCAAAATTAATGAGTCGCAGATATACTCAAAGTTAATATATATAAGAAATGAAGTGATACATAAACAGAGCTTAGTAATTATGAAATCAACAACAAGTATTTTGATTGTTTTATATGTAATTACATCTTTTTCTGTCATCTCATGGTTGGTTTGAGAATAAAACCCGTAATACAATATTTAGGAAGACGAGTGTAAGCAAATAGACGAGGAATATCATCACACACACACACACACACACACACACACACACACACACACACACACACACACACACACACACACACACACACACACACATTGACCTTATCATGCACTTCCTTTGAGGTAGTTTTTTTGGCTGAAAAATGTGTCACCTGAACAAAACCTTTTATAACCTAAACAATCAACCAAAACTTTAGAACTCGGTGACTTGATCTCAGAAGAAAAAATAAATAAATTAATTTAAAAATTGATATTACTTCCTCCCAAAAATAATGATCTACAAACTAATAATGAAAAAAACAAACTTAAGAGTCAGTCACTAAGTTCTAAATAATATAAGGATCTACCTTATATTATTAAACCACAACTAATACATTCATTAAAATATTCCCACCACCAACGACGACCAACCACCACCACCACGACCACCACCACCACCACCACCACCTACCCATGGTGAAGAAGTGACCGTTGTTGTGCACTTCTAGAATCCACTTCCCCAGCGGCCGTTCCCCCCACATGTGCACCGTCATGAAGGGCCAAGACTGCACGGAAAACGGAACTCAATGATGATGATGATGATGATGATGATGATGATGATGATGTTTAATTTAAAGCTTCAAAAATAATGATAAATAAAAAAAATATATATAAAATAACAATAAATAGTAATAAAAAAAATCAATATAGCAATGATAATAGTGGAGAAAAATTGATGTTGCTGTTTAAAGCTTCAAAAAATAATAATAGATAAAATAAATTGATATAATAATAATAGACTTAAAGTTGTCTCGTCTTAGAATGTGTTCAATATACCAATAATTTTTCTTTCAACCACAAATCTGTTAAGAATAATTAAGGTTATTCAATGCAGGTTAATTGAAGGTGTGTTAAGATCCTTATCAAAAATGCTTATCAAAAATTTAGTTAAGCTTTGTTTTCATATGTCTTAAGATCAACAAACATTTTACTATACTGTACGCACAATAAAAGTAACTATTACCCATACACGACACTATAAAAGAATACAGAGATTAGACTCCGCAAAAAACAATCATAACATTGGAGGGATCTTGAAGGAGAGATAACGAGGAGGTAAATAAAAGAGTTTGGTCTCACGTGGAAGCCAGAGCGTGAGCTATCATGAGGACGCTGAGCTAGGAGAGTTGACTTGGTGCCGGCTGGTGAAGACAAGTAGATCTCAATATCACCACGACGATCAGCAGAGAGGGACACCTGGGAAGGGAGATTAATTAAACCATTACACACCTATTGAAAGATGGGAAAACAGGGATATAGGAGATAATAACTACACAGACTTCTAATAGAGAATTTACGAAAAAACTGAATAACCTGTAAGAATGCTTGATGCTAGAAGGTAAAAAGGGAAGAGTTTTCAAAGATTTGTCAAAGGTTTAGTGTATCTGGTGTAAGTTTAACGCAGCCAAAGTAGCAACACACACACGCACACACACCACCACATACCTTTGCCTGCACGTGTTCAAGGAAGTTCACACCTGGACAGTCCGAGACATCAAGTTCCAAGGACACAAAGCTCTTCTGGGGAATCAATCTGGAGGGTGGAAGAAAGAACAAGGTTGAAACTCACTCTCTTTCTTCTATCACCTCAATACAAGCAAGATAAAAGTACTTCCTCTATATATAAGAATCATTATAATATCTATGAATACTTGCACACAGGCACTCCATAGGTACTCACTTATCCACATGAGGCGCCTCTACATCACAGGTGCGTTGAGCTGGCACGCTGGTCCAGTTCCGGGCAAGCTTCACCATTCCGTACGAGTCCAACAAACCATAACCAAACCTGGAACGGAGGAACAAAGATGGTATTAAACATTCTCTTAACTTATACAAAGGGATGTAGATAATGGTATTGAATATTTTCTTAACTAATATGATGTAGTAACTATTTATTATGGAGCTGCCTTGTGTATGTCAACTGGCCTCTTCACTCCATCCATCAACACATCAACCAATTACTCGCTTGGTCAATCCACCTGTCTTGCTCACCTGTGTGACACGTGGCGCCCCACTCCGTTGATCTGCCAGTCAGGTGCCTCGAGGCGTTCTGGACGGGCTGTTCGCACCACAATGTGCTGCATGTCCCTCCACGTGATGTTACGGTTCGCCTACATAAGGAAAAGACACTTGTAATACTTGTAACACTTATAATACAAATTGTCCATCACTAATCCGGCAACCACGGGACCTTAGGACTTCTTTACAACCCAAGAAAATATCAATTGTATCTAGATTATAATTTCTGTTACACAGTCTTAGCACACTTTCTTTTGAAATCCCACTGAAATAATACCTACCTCCCTCCTTTCCTTCCTTTCTTTTCCCTCAATATATTCTTACTATAGTCTCCCTTTTCAAATAATTAGGTTTTCTTCCGTTCCTTACTTTCATTCTACGAATCCTTAAATAAATAAAGAAATAAAAATTTTAATAAATCAGACAAACCTCACCAAAAGACAAAGAAAACAAGAAAACCCACGTACAAAACATACCTTTCCTTAAAAAAAATAAATAAATAAATACAGAAAGAAAACCGCCTACTCTTAGCATCTTTCTTCCTCTTCCTCTTTCTTTCCAGCAAACCTCAACTCAAGAAGAAAAAAAAAAGAGAAAGTAAACCCTCTATTACTACCCTTCTTCATCCTCTTCCCTTTTTTTTCCAGCAAACTTCACCTCAACACACACATACAAGATTACACCCCACCTCACCCTACCCAACGTACCTGAAGGGCTAGAGCGCAGATCCCAGCAGCGAGAGGGGCCGAGGCAGATGTCCCAGTGTGCGAGGTGGTACAGGAGTGGTGGAGGTCAGTAGTGATGATCTGTCTCTCTCCTAGTGAACCCGAGCTGTAGGTAGTGGCGAGGGTGGAGCTGCAGGCCTCGGAGTACCACGGAACCTGACCTTTTTCTGTGAATGCATGGAAAAAAAGGTGTTGAGAGAGAGAGAGAGAGAGAGAGAGAGAGAGAGAGAGAGAGAGAGAGAGAGAGAGAGAGAGAGAGAGAGAGAGAGAGAGAGAGAGAGAGAGAGAGAGAGAGAGAGAGAGAGAGAGAGAGAGAGAGAGAGATTGGTTTCAAGTGTGTTCGGAAAGGGAAGGTGTTTAGTTTAGAGCAAAATAAAAGAAAAAAGGCAAGGAAAAATACGGTAAGGTGAAGAGGAGAAGGAGGAGAAAGATGAGACAAGAGGAGGAGGAGGACAAGAGCAGTAAAGGTGAGGAGAAAATTGAGAGATAAAAGGAAGAGAAAAAGGAAGAGAAACAGGACGACACACGAAGAAAAAGGAGACATCAAGGAACATAAGAAAATAGATTGGACAAAAAAAAACACAAGGGGAAGAACACACACACACACACACACACACACACACACACACACACACACACACACACACGAGAGAACAGGTAAAAAAAAATATATTGACAAATATTATATAGCAAAAAAAATAAATACAAAAAAAATCAACGGTTCCAGACAATAAATATATTACTTATGTGTGCCAAAAATATTCACAAAACACAATAAAATATAAAACAACAGCATTCAAAACCACAATACACAAAGAGCATGAGATCCAATTCTATATAAGTAGCATCAGGTAGGATTACACACCTGTGGCTGAAGAGATGCTAAGTGTCCAGATAGAATTGGTGTAGCCGTCACAGTTACAGTTGTCCTGATCACGCCCACCATTCCCAGACGCCCAGATGAAGATGGAACCCTTACCGCCACGCCCCTAAGGAGAAGAGAAGAGGCTGTGATGGTGAGGGAGAGTGAGAGGAGAAGGTAAGGGAGAAATTTACATAGAGGAGGAGAAGGAGGAATTGATGATGATAATATGGGGAGGATGATGGAAGGAAATATGATAGCACACATGTGATTAAGGTTATAAATATGATAAGAATTAGGTAGATGATGATAAGATGGCAAATAGATTATCTTCTACTACTACTACTACTACTACTACTACTACTACTATTAATATGAGAGAAAGAGAGAGAAGAGAAAGAGAGAAAAACAATTTACATTCCTAATTCACTTACCGAAAACACTTCAAAACGAGAGTAAAAGAGAGAGGAAAATAGAAGAAATACAATGAAAGCACTTAATATGAGAGAGAAAAAAGACAAAAAGGAGAAGAGATATAGTGAAAAACAACTTACATTCCTAATTCCTTCCATGAAAGCAC
>JAXIVD010004053.1:0-5000 GCA_036785275.1 Cancer borealis
CGTTTATGTATTATGTGTGTTGCTTCCCATTACGGCTTTGGGGACGTGTAACCTAGAGGACAAAGACTTGATGGGGACGTAACGCCGCCTCTGCACCTCCCTGGATCTTTACCACCCTCAATATGACTTCCTCGCTGAGAAGTAGACAAAAAAACTCGCTTGCCATGCCCTGAGCGCACCTCCTATCGACCTGTTGCACAAGATCCTTTAACACAAGACAAAAGACGTCAATAAACCACCAAGACGCCGAGGAGCACCTTCTTGCAGAGTAATTGCAGCGGGACTGATGGCGGTGTGGTCGTGAGAGGTGGGGGGCAGGGTGTGGGGAGCGGAGGTTGAGGGGTGGAAGGAGGGGGACAGAGGACGAAGGGGGGAAAGACGGGACCCAAGCCACTTAGCATTCATCGCAAGACAGCTCGATCATTTACCCTGGTGCGAGGCTGCCACATGCCTACAATCTACATCCACCCGCGGCAAGGCACAAGCACGTACTGCCCTGCCTCCTGCCCACCTAACAATATACATCACTCAGCAGAATTTCACTTCATTATTTTTTAGGAAATTGAATTACTTTCCGGGCACGTACTGCACACTCAGGTGTTTGGCCATCGGACTGTGGTGGTGGTGGTGCAAGTATAGGGATTGTATGGAGAAACGGCAGCAGTGGTAGCAACGAGGGGCGGCGGTGTTGACAGCAGTAATGGTGGCAGAGGAGAGAGCAATAACACCACCACCACCACCAGAGGCAACGGTATTTGTAGTAGTGGTTGTTGTTGTTGATGTTGATTGTGATGTTATTGTTGTAGCATTATTATCATTATTATTATTATTATCATTATTATTATTAGTAGTAGTAGTAGTAATAGCAGCAGTAGTAGTTGTTGTTGTTGTAGTAGTGGAAATGGTTGCTGCTGCTGTTGTTAATGATGATAATGATGATGATAATGATATAGTTTACGGGGTTATCCTTAAAAAAAATTGCTACAATGGGATGCAGAAAAATATATAGAGAAAAAAGATAAAATATCGCAGCATCACGTCCTTAAAAAGAGACCTTAACTAAATCGAAAAAGAGCCAAACCTATGACTCACAATAACTACGAAACCGAATGACACATGCTTCACTATATATAACACATTATAGAACACACAAAAAAACTATATAAAACAATGCAATAGTCACACAAAATACGCATAACAAAAGTTGCATCAGGTCCACACCGGAAACAAGTGAGCATCAACAAAAGCTGGAGCACTCAACCACCTCGTACGTTCCTTGCATGTAATAAACTCACTCCAACCCAACAATCCAAAGCAAGGCGATGCTATTGACGCCCAAGTGTATAGAGTCACGGCAGGGAACATACGGGAGGAGGAAGTGGAGGAGGATGGACAAGAGGCGGATCAGCATCATGAAGTAAGTAAGGAAAGCTTCGCCCAGTCCCATTGTGCTCCCAAGGCTGACTGTGAGTAAAGGACGTGATAAGGACGTGATAAGGACGTGAAAGTGTGAGTCTCGGCGCCACAACACAAGTATGATAATGTGCCATAAATGTGTGATTGGCGGCGTGCAAGACTACGAGTGGGTCAGTAAGAGGGATTGTAAGGATGAACATACATACATGCATCTATACATACATTCATACGTACATGGACACAGACAGACAGATGAACAGAGAGAAAGAAAAAAAATGAGAGAGACAGACAAACATACAGACAGACAGATAGACAGACAGAGACATACAGACAGATGGACAGACAGAGGTGGGAATAGAAAGCCAAATATGGAATCAATCAAAATTTAATGAAATAAATGAATACAGCAAAACACAGAGTAGAATACACACACACGCACACGCACACGCACGCACGCACGCACGCACGCACACACACACACACACACACACACACACACACACACACACACACACACACACACACACACACAAACAATCAAATAGCTATAAGGTAAAAGAAGTATAATAATTAAAAGTATATACTAAAGAAAACTGAATGCACAGGACTTTCACGAAGCTTCATAATATAAAAAAAATTCAAATATAAACATTGCAAAATTACGCATCTTAGTTTTTTTTATAAGGTCATCAGAAATTAAATAATTACAGCCTAACACCAATCCAACTCGTGACACCACTTTAAGTTACACACAACATTACGTCAAGTTATCATCGTCTGTAACAGTGATCAAAAACTCATTAGGATCTGAACCCTCTTTTTATGAAATACTCGCTAAAGCAATAACAGTATTTCTCCCGCTGGGCAGTGCGGGTCAGGGCACAACAGGCTCGTTTGCATATGTCACGCCCTCCACCCCCCACCCACCCCCGCCTCCCCTCTGCGTCCCTGGAGGTAATAGCAGGACACAAAAAGACTGTAGACCGGGTTTGCACCACTCATAAGGGAAGAGAACTGAATGCCACTCAGACGAAGGATTAAGATTTAAAACGAACTTAATCAATTTAATATGAGCTCAATCTATCTAATATGAAATCAATCTATTCCCCGATGTTTATATTGCTAATTATGAAACATTTTTATGAGTATTAAAAAAAAAAAGGCTCTGATTATATAATGTCAAAATAAAACGGTGTATTAATTCAATCGGGAGAAATTATTATATTCTGAAAAAAATAAATGAAGACTGAGATTCACTAGACACACGTTAACGAGCTGATAACTCCATTAAGAGGAAAGCAAATCTCAGTTAATACGACACCAATTTATTACATTCAACTCCACCATTTACTAACATTCTGTAAACTGTCTCTGCACCACAAACACAATCCAAGGTGAGTCAAGTCCAGTAACAATGCTTCAAAAACCTGCAAAGTGACGTCTGGACAACTACAAATAATAAAAAAAAGTCTCCATTGCAGTTCAAAAAAGGCAAAAACAACACGGCGGCGAGAGATATGAAGGCACGGACGGCTATTACGGAAGGATTTATGACCGCGTGACTTCTGTAATCACGAGGAGCAATGTTGATACAGCGTCGGCACCGATTAAGGCCGGCCGGCAGCCCTCCAGGGACAAGTAAAGAGCAATCTTGTCGAGGGAGAGAACAGCTTGAGTAGGTAATGGCTTGGTAATCGCAAAAGTCAATAGTGAGAGGTAAAGGAAAAAATATACATATATAAATTTAGTAGAATGAGAGGATTATAAGAGGAAGGCGTTAACCATGAAAGGCAAAACACGGAAGTTATTGGATATATAATAGGAATAATAACATAATGTTGGGTAAATATTGCAAAAAGCTGAAAAGACACATATGTATCATGGGGAAAATAGAGTGAATAGTGAACGGGAAAAAATCTTGAATTAAACACAAACTTAAATCAATTAATAAACAAGACTGTGCTGTGCAGACGTAACACAAAGTAAAACAAAACCATCTCACTACTAACAATGGTTTTTATAGATAAATTATAAATAAAAGTTAGATTTTAGACAAAGTTTCTTCCTGCTAACAATATCAAGTCTTTCAAAACCAAAACTCTTTAATACCAAGTTCGTCAGAAGGGAGATGAAACAAATTACGCGTACAAAATGATTTGCTTATTAAAAAAAAAAAAAAATAGAACCTAGGAAAAATAACCGAAATTACGCGTACAAATTATTAGCTGATATAATTTTTTTTTAATCAATGTTTTCTATGGTTTCTAGAATTATTAGAATTGTCTTCTGATTTTTCTATAATGCTTTTGTAATGTTTGCATATCCAGCAGCTCAATGTCATCCACAAGTTTTGCAAAACCTGTAGTGTGAGACAGGGATCAAGGAGCAGATTATCACGGCCAAGGGGAGGACTGAGAGTACGCTGAACTGCCTTTCCCCACAACTTGCGCTGCACTACATTCCCGCCATAGATGGTTCCCAGGAAGTAGGATAACGTCACCACACTATGACTGCACCGATAATCTTTTTAAGAGCCAGAATATTGGTCGATTTGTTTTTCAGACTTATCCAAATAGGCTTGTTCACCAAAATTAACACATATCAAAGTACGGAATATTAGGTGGAATATTACTGGAATATTAGATGTTTGTAGTGGCAGAGGCGACCATCAAGCATGACGTAATATATAAAAAAATTTCCGATTGATGCAATTTTGGTAAACTTTTGAAATTTAGTTATTTACACCTGAAACAACAAAATAACACAATAAAACAATTTCTTGCAATTTGTTTGGGTTGAAGGGGTTATAGGTCATAGTTTGACTGGACTATAATGAGTAATGCAAACAGTCAGTAGACACACCGATCACTTTTCCTTTGATAAGTATAGCTGGTAACACACACTGATACATTACTGATCACACAAACCTCAAGTCGCTGGATACTGACGTGACGCAACAAAAGTATCACTGAATTGCAACACTGACGCATAAGATCAGTCTGCAACACTGACGCACAACACTGACCCACAACACTGACGCACAACACAAACCTGCAACACTGACTGATAACACTGACGCACAAGATCAGTCTGCAACACTGACGCACAATACTGACGCACAACACTGACGCACAACACTGACGCACAACACTGACGCACAACACTGACGCACAACGCAGACACGCAACACACGTAATGCTCAGCCGCAACACTGACACACAATACGAACAAAATAAAATCCCTGCACACCGCGCCTCGCCAGCAGCGTGATGGTCGTCCAGAACACACAACTCCCTAAAAAGTAAATGAAATATATAAAGAAATATGACCTTGATGCTGCAGGAAGTGTGCCATGATAACGGCGTGGACACCAGCCGGCACTCCTCCACCACACACAGCCTCAGTTAGTGCGGCCTTACACCAAAACCTCCTCCAATAAATGTCCGGATTCATCCTCGTTATAAACCCATTATGCCTGCCACCACCCACTATAGGACTCGTCTAACGGCACACCCACGCCCGATTTACTCTCTGCACACTTATGACACCTGTATCTTGTATGCGTATGCGTAGTAGAGGGAGGC
>JAXIVD010004053.1:10000-37500 GCA_036785275.1 Cancer borealis
GAATTCTATATATTCACGATTCTATTGAAGAAAAAGTTATTCGCTTCATTCAATTTAAAACGCTTACCAATGATCTTGAAGCCATTGTTACGAGTGGTGCTTGTGTGATCGGTAGTTACATAGTCAGTCATGGAGGAGGAGGAAATTAAACAGATAGATAGACAAACAGACAGACGTTAACAAAACACACACACACACACACACACACACACACACACACACACACACACACACACACACACACACACACACACACACACACACACACACATACACACACACACACACACACACACACACACACACACACACACACACACACACACACACACACACACACACACACACACTGACTGACAGACTGACTAAATATATAAGTAAATGAACTAATCAATTAATCAATGAGTAAATTATCAAATAAACAAAAAAATGTAATACTAAAATACACAGTACATTTTTTTAAAGAAAGTAATTCAAAAGTGATATGAGTAAGCAGACTTTTACTTGTTCTTAAAGTTCCTCTCTTGTATGTAGAAACTTCCTTAAGTCCTCCATGGATATCAAGAGGTCTTTCCAAGTTGGTATATCTTTCACGTTTTTGTCTATGTGTGTTGTAGATCCAACCTTGGATTCCTGGTCACTTTGGTCGTGACTCTCCCTTGGCTGTGACTCTTGAAGATGCATGTCAGCTTGTGCATCTTACAGCCATTCTTGTCTGTGTGCTTGTGACACAGATTCTCTCGCCAGTGTAACGTAATATTGTTCCATCTGGTCTTTGTCCCACTGGACGAAAGTCAGGTTCCGTGCTGCCTCCTGCAGGTCGTGGGCAGCACGGTCTTCCCTTTCTACACTGGTGTGTAGTTCTTCAAGGCACTGGGCGTGGTACCATTCCAAGTCCTGGCGGCGAGCCTCGAGTGTCTGATGCTCGAGTCGCTGCTTCGCTGCAGTCACCTTCCACTGATCCGAGATACTTTGGACCATGGTGGCAACTTCATCCTTAAGGTTCTGGACCATGTTCATGAAGAGGAGGGTAGGGAATGATATTAAGAATATCACAGATTGCAATATGCACCAATTCTACTAAATTTCACTTTACTAACATACCAAAACGTACTAACCTGATCCACTAACTATGAAAAATATGTTCGTATACTATAAAAATAAAAAGCAAACGAAAAGAGAAGAGAAGAGACACAACATAGAACATTTCAAGACTAAAAAGCTTCTCTGGATAACTAGTCTTCCTTTTCTCTTCTTCATCTCCTCCCTCAACGCCTCTCTCTCTCTCTCCTCTCTCTCTCTCTCTCTCTCTCTCTCTCTCTCTCTCTCTCTCTCTCTCTCTCTCTCTCTCTCTCTCTCTCTCTCTCTCTCTCTCTCTCTCTCTCTCTCTCCCCCCCTTCCGCCTCTTTCTCTCCCTTAGTTTCCGGGACTGAGAGGAGAGGCGGCAGAGAAACACTAGAGGAATGGTGTCAAGGTAACAGGCCCGGCTATTAACCCCTTGATGAATAATGGTTCCTAAGCTCTCCCTCTAAAGTACCTCCCAGACTCCCCTCAACCTTCCCCTCTAATCCTTTGCCTCATTTTTCCTTGACTTCCTTCTCCCCTCTCCCTCCTCCTCCTCCTCTGAACTCTCTCTTTCTCCCTCCTCTTCACGTCTCCTCCATTCACCCTTCATTTCTCCCTCTTCTCCCATTGTCCTTTACTTATCTGCTTCTTCCACTCCATCTTTCTTTACTCTCTACGCCTATTCACCTCTCACTCTTCCCGCCACTCTTGTTATGTCCCTCACTGCACTGCTCTGCTCCTCTATTTTGTGTCCTCCGCTTTTCGTCTTTTTCCACCCTTTCTGTCTGCCTTTTTTCACCTCTTCCTCTTTCCCTCGTCCCTGTTCTTTGTTTCTTGCTCTCTCTTTGTTCTAGTTCTTCCCTTCTTTCTCTCTCTCTCTCTCTCTCTCTCTCTCTCTCTCTCTCTCTCTCTCTCTCTCTCTCTCTCTCTCTCTCTCTCTCTCTCTCTCTCTCTCTCTCTCTCTCTCTCTCTCTCTCTGGTAAAGAACAAGGTAAACGGAAGCTATAAATAAGAATAATGTGTTGCTCAGGAAGACAAGCAAGAAGAACACACTGAATATCTCTCTCTCTCTGTCTCTCTCTGTCTCTCTCTCTCTCTCTCTCTCTCTCTCTCTCTCTCTCTCTCTCTCTCTCTCTCTCTCTCATTCTTTCTTATTCTCTCTCATTCTCTCACTCTCTCGTCACTGCTTCGGGAAATCAAGTTAATCCAGAGTTGCTTGAATTCCCTTCAAGGTGGAAATTAAGAAGATGGAATGGAAATATGACGGAGAAAAATCTACGTGGAGAGGTAATGAAGAGGGACCAAAGAAGAGGAAGGGAAAAAAAAACCTGGAAAGACACGAGAAGTAGCTTAGGAGATAAATGAGTCACTGAGAGAACGTCATGCCAAGACTTCAATGGCTGGGTAAAGATATGAATTTCATTTTTTCTTTCTTCATTCAGAAAATTAGCTTCATATTTTACACAGACGCGAGGGAGTCATTTCCATTCAGTGTAATTATACTTCACGTTTCATCGATGGGAAGTGTTGTGGGTGATATTATTAGTGACATGATGCTGTCACACTATCATCAGACCCGTGAATGTGTGAGATGAGTGAAGGACAGGCCACAGGGATGCTTGCTGGACCCTATTTTTTAACATTAACTTACAATAAAGGTTTAAAGTTCATTATTTTAGGACGAACTATTCTAGAAGCGTTGTGTGCGGCACTATAAATGAGATATTTGTAAATCAACTATGGTCACTTGTGGTAAATAATCATGAAAGTATGTAACATGATCCCAGATGATTGTTGTTGTTGTTGTTACTGTTGATGATTAATGTGATAATCATGATAATGAATATAATGATAATTAAGACCATCATCATTATGATGACGATGAATACAATAGCATTAGAGTGTGACAAAGACTTATTTAACTAAGAACAGTATAGTACACACAAAGACACTCAGACACACACACCCACGCACGCACACGCACACGCACACGCACACACACACACACACACACACACACACACACACAGAGCAGGTCCAAGAGCGGCTGGACCTTCCCAGAAACGACAAACAATTTAATACAATAAATTCCAGTAATGATAATGACCGGAGAAGTTAGCGAATCTTAGGCAGCCACAGGACATTGGAGGAGGAGGAGGAGGACGAGGAGGAGGAGGAGGACGAGGAGGAAGAGGAAGAAGAAAGGAGAAGGAGGAAGAGAAGATAAGGGCGAGGACGAAGAGAACAACAACAAAGAACACGAAGAGGACGAAGAGGGCGAGGAAGGAGCGACAACGACTGCAAGAACGAAGACAAAAGAGAAGACGAGAAAAAGAAAATAAAAATTGGAGGAGGAGGAGGAGGAGGAGGAGGAGGGAGGAGGAGGAGGAGGAGGAGGAGGAGGAGGAGGAGGAGGAGGAGAGAAAAGCAACATTAAGCGGTGAGGATTTGCGAGCCAGAGGTACGTGGCTGCGGTGACTCAAGTGGCCACCGTGAGGGAACTTTTCCAACTATTTCTCATCTTACGCCTCGTCGAGAACACACGACGAGCCTTTAAAACCCAGATTTAAACCCGCTACAACGCAAGGAATTTACAATGATAAATAACACAAGGAATTTACAGGAGCTGGAATTTCAGGTGGAGATGAGAAGACCTCTAACGTGGGTCTCTCTCGTCTCTCTCGTCTCGTCTCTCTCTCTCTCTCTCTCTCTCTCTCTCTCTCTCTCTCTCTCTTCTCTCTCTCTCTCTCTCTCTCTCTCTCTCTCTCTCTCTCTCTCTCTCTCTCTCTCTCTCTCTCTCTCTCTCTCTCTCTCTCTCTCTCTCTCTCTCTTCTCTCTCTCTCTCTCTCTCTCTGGGTTTCGCCTCTCAGGGACATAAGGTCGTAACCCTCGAGATAACCCTTTCCACGGGGCTTTCTGTGTTAATTCGTTTAATAGTGATAAGCACAGCTCTCGTGTGTGTGTGTGTGTGTGTGTGTGTGTGTGTGTGTGTGTGTGTGTGTGTGTGTGTGTGTGTGTGTGTGTGTGTGTGTGTGTGTGTGTGTGTGTGTGTGTGTGTTTGTTTAATTTCTTAGTATGCAGAAAAGAATAGTAATAGTAATAATGATAATGATAATAACAATAATAATGATGATAAAAAACAATAATAATAATTGCTCCACCATCACCACCACCACCACCACCACCACCACCACGTCCAACGCCTCCCAATGGTCCGTCGCAACACAATCCCAAGGACGGTACGAAAAAAAAGAATAGAGGTGGAAAAAACAGGAGCTATTAAGAATGTTTTATAGCGTCGGGTGCAGAGGGAGGAGTCTCCAGCCACCATTACCATCACTCTCACTTCCTTCCGCCTCGCGTGTCCGTCTCGCAAATCTCAAACAAATTAAGTCCCAGAGCGCGAGGAGCCACCTGAGGGGAGGCAGGAGCAACCACCACCACCACCACCACCACCACCACTAGCATCACCACCACCACCACCACCAGCAGCAGCAGCATCAGCCTCCCCTTCCTCGCTCCCCTCACCGCCCTCCATCACGGCGACTTTATCTCACTGTTCCCATCACGCTCCATCACTCTTATCTTGCTTAGCTTCATTATACTCCATCACTCCGCCTTTCTTCTCTCATTATATTTCATCCATCTTGTGGTATTTTGGCTACCAAGAGTCCCGTTCCTTCCACATAGTTGCATTTGTTTGGTTTGTGTTTTTTTTTTTTTTTCATTTTTCGTCTGGGTTCCTTTCCGGTGATTTAGTTTTTATTCATTTTGTCTTTCGTCATTTCTGAGTTCTGGGATTCCCTTTTTTCGTCACATTTCCAGGATGAAATGTTAGAATGTTTGTTTTAGTTTATTTTTGGTGGAAATCAAGTCGTGTCGTTGACTCACTATCCTCGAAGTTATGAAAATAAGAGAGACGCCTTTTTGTTGCCGCTCCACACAAACAAAAACACAAAACACGAAGGAAATTACTTTTTTTGTATATTATCATCACGTAGAACAAGACATCAGCCATCCACTTCATAATTAGTTGATCACTACAAGGATTTAAAACAATTTGAATAATCTTAAATAGAATAATCTTTTTTTCTTATCAATCATATGCTTTCTTGTCTTCATGAAGAAAGGAAACATTACTCTAGTGATCGATTTGATTAGGAATATGACGTAGGGGTGGAATTATGCACACACGCACGCACGCACGCACACGCGCACACACACACACACACACACACACACACACACACACACACACACACACACACACACACGATATTAATGATGATTACAAAATTAAATCCACTTAACGAACTGTCACACAAACTTGTATTATAAAAAAAAAAACTTGTCAAATGATCCCACCAACAGGTATTTGCAGCGTCAGTCACTCCTTGTTGACAGATTTCCGATCGCAATGTCACTAACAATGTATTCAGTAATCACTCATTTTACTTATTTAATTGGATGATTTCAAATATATTGACAATGTGTAGCTCATTATATCTACTATTAATATTAAGTGTATCTATCACCATTTTAAGAACACTATTTGAAGACACACTCATCCTTTCTCTGCTCTCTACATCAAAAGGGTGATCGTGACACTCTGGCACTCAATTTGAGAAGAAAAATAAAACGATTAAATCCTAACCATACACCGATACATTCCTGAGATTTCTGAAGATACTAAAACACATATTTGGGCGAATGTTTGGCTTATATCAAGCATGTACCAAAGATTTAAGCTGATGGGAGTAAGGAGAACGCAAGGCTAAGAATTATCAACCTTAATAGCACAGTATATCACGGTATTTCGTTTCCTTTAAAGACTTTACGCAAGCAAGCACTACAGTTTCATTCTGACCCATCTTTCTTCTCTTCCTCCGAACCTTGGGTGAAAATTGTAATCAAAACTGAATGTGGACTCTCTTTTGTGGTTTGTTTTTCTGCAAAACTAAGCTATTAACCGTATTAATAAGTAGTAATTACAGTGTGTAAAGACGAGGTGGACATAACTATATATGTGATTGTTGCTTTTATCAATGTACTGATTTCTTAAGACTATTTTGTAAAACATTGTACTCTAATATAGCTTTTATCAATGTACTGATTTCTTAAGACTATTTTGTAAAACATTGTACTCTAATATAAAATAATACAACGTAATAAAGACAGAATGACATCAATGAGTATAAAAAAAAATATACACTATTATCAAAACTCACTGATTGTAAATTGACATTGATTGAAATTTCATATAAATCCAATTGAATATCACAACGTTTATATTTATCTCCCTTCTACACCTAATTCCCTCCCCCTGTCTCCCCTTCCTCCTGCCATAGCGTGGTCACCCTCCACCAGTCTTCTACTCTCCTCTGCGCCACGTCCAGAGTTGGTCTATTTCTGGGGTACCTCACAGCATGACTTCAGGCCATTCCCAAGTCCCTGCCAGGCCAGACCAACACATTTTTATTTTTTTTTGGTTAAGGTTCGGTTTTTGTTTTTGTTTTTGCAGGAGGAACAGAGGAAATATTCTACGTGACGAAGTGCCTTGTTCCCTTGTGTGTGTGTGTGTGTGTGTGTGTGTGTGTGTGTGTGTGTGCGTGTGCGTGCGTGTGTGTGTGTGTGTGTGTGTGTGTGTGTGTGTGTATGCCCGTCCGCCCGCAAGCGCTTTATATAATATTGAAGACAAGGAAGGGTATTGAGACTGTTAGTTAAAAATTTTCCTACCATGCATAGTACTAACTTAAAGACAGATGGAAAGGTGAACACCACTCCTGTGCACCCAGCAACGTGTTATGGAAATGTGTTGTGTGATATAATAGAAGAATACACATGAATATATCAATGTAGAGGATGATTAATAAGTAAAGGAAAATGGATAAGCAGATAAAAGTAATACGTTCAGCTGGACAGACTTATAAATGGAAAATAGTGAACAAAGAGAGAGAGAGAGAGAGAGAGAGAGAGAGAGAGAGAGAGAGAGAGAGAGAGAGAGAGAGAGAGAGAGAGAGAGAGAGAGAGAGAGAGAGAGAGAGAGAGAGAGAGAGAAAAAAAAAAGTGAGTATATTCTTCTGTCACACGGCTACTTGATTCCTTTTATACATCTCAAAGGAAGAATTATTTTATGTATTTTTTTGTTAATGTTTTGTATGTAGTATCCGCCTTTCTGTATTTATATGTGACCATCAAATTACTTTTTATGTGCTTATATTTGTGCTGTATCTTTTGAAATAATAGTCAGACAATGTGTGTGTGTGTGTATGTATGTATATGTGTGTGCGTGCGTGTGTTTATTAACTCTCACATCATCCTCTAACATTACTTGTCCCTCTAAGTTTCAATCTGGGTTTAGTTTCCTTAATATTTCCTTATCAAATGTCTTCCTATATCCATTACCACCAAGCAATCCTCACAGTCTGTTAGGAGGGAAGGCAGCAAGATGGGGTACTTGACTGAGGGATCGAGAGAGAGGGGAAGAGAAGTACATCAAAAGAGGAATGAAGGAAAAGGAGAGCATGCAAAGAGAATGAAGGCTTGGCTGAAACTGAGGAAATGAAGAAAGTGAGGGTTGGAGGAGTGAAAAGTGGAGAGAAAGGAGGAGGACTGGAGGCAAGCGAGGGGAAGAGAAAGGGTAGAGAGGAACTGGGAGAAGAAGAGAGGAAAACCAAGGGGAGATTTGTGTTTGGATCCTGAGAGTACAAAAAAAATACCGGATCAAGGGAAGCAGGCGAGGGAGAGAACGAAAAAAGGATGAAAAAAATTGTGAAATAATGGAAGTCGTTTGCTTATAAGGGCGCATCCACTCACCCACCTATCCACTCATCCACTCATCCACCTATGTAACCATATCCACTACACCTTTACCCACCTACACATACAAAAACACATGGAAACTTATCATATGTTCCATAAAAAATAAATCATTATAAGATATGAGTAGATGGAGAACAAAAAATAAAGCTGCATTTTACATCCAAGTTTTTAAAGTTTTGGGGATAAATTGCTAAAATACGAAAATAAACGAGATAATAGTATAAAAAAAGCAAATAAAATGTGCGTGTGTGTTGGGGAGGTGAGGTCTGGCGTTGACAGGTCACCTCCATCACAACAAACACCTCATTTGTCCCAGTACTTCACCACTGCTCGCTCTCTCTCTATCTCTATCTCTATCTCTCTCGCTCTCTATCTATCTATCTCTCTCTATCTATCTATCTCTCTCTATCTATCTATCTATCTATCTATCTATCTATCTCTATCTATCTATTTCGGTTTATATCTCCCGTCAAAACATTAAACAACATAAATGTGGCACTACAAGAATAATTATGTCATGAAATGCGTAATGCACACACACACAATATGCATATATGTATGTATGCATGTATGTATGTATACCTCCCCACTAGACACACACATGCACGCATGCACGCACACACTCATACAAACACACACACACACACACACACACACACACACACACACACACACATACACATACACACACACACACACACACACACACACACACACACACACACACACACACACACACACACACACACATACACAAACACACACATACAGACACAGACACACACACATACATAATATATAAAGCAGTGGTAGAGTCAGTTTGGTTTCTCTTCATTTACGCCAAAAATGTAAAAAAGAAAACACCCAACAGTGAATTAAAGGTGCCTTCTGGTGAAAATTGCAATGGAATTCTATTAGCTTCCCCATTCTGTTTGGTTATTAGTGTTGGGGAGGCGATGAGGCGATGAGGCGCGAGGCGGGAGCCAGACGCCCGTGGCTGGGAGGGGCTGACCCTACTGGCGTAAAGTGGACCTTGTATATGTTTGTTGTTGTCCTCACAAGGCAAGCAATGTCCTTGTGGAGTCAAGTCTGTGCCTTGGTTGATGTCCTTCCCCTTTGACCGTTACTTACAACACCATGGTGGTACTGCACATATAGTTAAACATTGGTTGTTGTTACCAACCGGTGATGGCAACACCACGGTGGACACAGCATTACACTTGGGTGAAGCCGCGGGAGTGGTGGCGGGCTGGTAGTGGCAGTGGCAGTGGCAGTGGCAGTGGCAGTGGCATTGGCAGTGGCAGTGGCAGTGGCAGTGGCAGTGGCAGTGGCAGTTGGAATGGTCCAACACACACCAGTGAGCCGCACACCAGATGAGCCAGTGTCCGGCGGGCGTCATCCCTCTATCCCCTCGCTCCACGGTATCAATAGTGTGGCTTTTAAAAGTCCATTCCATGCCTTAGCACCCAGCAGACCTCCTTTGGGTGTCGTGATGGGGTCCTGCCGCCTCTACGCGCCACTTTGCACGCCTCCAGACGCCGTAATGGTGTTCCGATAAGAGAATATCTCAAACAATACATGTGAAGTCGATGGAAGGATAGTTAGGAGCAGAGGCCGCGGCGCTGGACTCAGGCGGAGAAGATGCAACGTTGAGGGGAAGACAGCATGAGAGGAAATAAAAGAGTGGCTGAGCGGAAAATAATTAAACAAAATACATGAGTGAATATAAGTGTGGGTTGAATGTTAATCGGTGAGCTGGCACTTCCCACGCCACGGATCCCAAAGACACTAGCGGCAAGAAATGCCATTAACCACATTCCACCTCTGCGGCCTTCCACACACCCGCCATCACACGCTGCCTACTACCTTGCCACAGCCTCTGCTCGCCTCTCCACTCGACTCGTGCCCCCGTAGTGGCTATGCTTCCACCCACTCTTTGCTTCATATTCATTCCATTCGCTGTCTTCCCTAGAGCTTTCACTTTTACAAGGCTTCACACCCACACATCCCAGTCTTTTATAACGTGCGCGGCAAGCTTGGAATTACGTCATAACACTGCAATTATGAGGAAAACATGCACGACCCCCGTTCACCTGAACATTAGAGACTAAGCTGCGCTTGAGATTGGGTTGCACGTTCTGCAAACTTTACATCCTACCATCAGAGAATGTTATATTCGTTATGTGCTGAGAAGACCGTCATAATACGTCATACTAGTCACTACTTTTGACATCTATTGACGTGAGTTGCAAAGTGAAACAACCCTCACCTCACACACACACACACACATACACACACACACACACACACACACACACACACACACACACACACACACACACACACACATACACACACACACACACACACACACACACACACACACACACACACACACACACACACACACACAACAAAAAAATATACAGCCATGCCCATGAGGAAGGGGAGCTAAATGTAATATAAAATAATGTAAAATTTAAGAAAAAATCTCTAAACATTCACCATATTCCAATTCTCTGCAACATTTCATTGTCATTTGTGTGTTTTTTTATGAGCCAGACAGAATGCATGCAGCGTGCAAGGTGGTGTGGGTGCCTCGCCTACACCAGGTCAGGAGGTGGTGGTGGTCGGCGTCAGGAGGTGGAGCACGTCAGCCCTAAGGCGTCAGCAGCAAGGCACTACACCACGCTAATTAAGAATGTCACACGCCTTGCTCCCGTGACGCTTCCATTAATTAATCACACAAGGAGCTAAAGAGGCATTTGGGGTAAAGGAAGGAAGGGACTTGAAGTAGGAAGGAAATGGAAAGAGAAATTCGAATGAAATACAGAAGAGTTCAAAACTAGCATCCTAACACACAAGAATCATATCCTTCCCTAATCTAACACCATCAACATCAACACCTCACAACAATTACAAAATACATTGAATAAATTAAATTACAAATCCACTTCGTATCACAATCATACATTTACTAACACCACGCTGACAAAAAAAGGAAACATACACTATGTAACGTACCACCACCATCACCACCACCATGATACAGACTTAACGTAATACAGTGAGCCTCAACTTTCCAACACACTTATGATACTACGTGACCCGGCAGCAGGCAGTCCATCAGAGGAACAGAAACGGTCTCAGCGACACCTCAAGACAGATATTAATTGTCTGACACTCTGCTCTACTACACCCTGAGGAAGCAGAAGTGATGAGGGTATCTCTCTCTCTCTCTCTCTCTCTCTCTCTCTCTCTCTCTCTCTCTCTCTCTCTCTCTCTCTCTCTCTCTCTCTCTCTCTCTCTCTCTCTCTCAAGACATCACGTTGAAGAAGGGAAGATATAGATTATCGGTGGAAAAACACACACAGACGCGGAAACACTGGAAAACAAAGAGTAATACACACACACACTCACACACACACACACACACACACACACACACACACACACACACACACACACACACACACACACACACACACACTAACAATACAATGATTGAGAGAGAGAGAGAGAGAGAGAGAGAGAGAGAGAGAGAGAGAGAGAGAGAGAGAGAGAGAGAGAGAGAGAGAGAGAGAGAGAGAGAGAGAGAGAGAGAGAGAGAGAGAGAGAACAAAGCAGACCGTGAGAGAGGTGCAGGAGGGAAGCAGCTGGTGAGAAATGGAGACGCTGGGTCGGGTATTCCTCACCAAACCCCAAGCTGGAAAAAGCCTCAGTTTCCGATAATCGAAGGAACTGGTACCAAGGAAAAAATACATCCCGGCTCATCCTTCTTGGTGCACATAAAGACGACCACACACACACGCACACAGACACACAAACCCAAACACACACACATACACATACACATAGACACACACACAGACACTCATACACACATACACATATACACACACACACACACACACACACACACACACAGTCAAGGTCAATACATATTTATATATCGTTTGATTATTAGGAAATTATCAGATATGAAGATGATGGAAATTACCCTAAAAACAGATACAAGTTGCATATAATTGTCAAATAATAAAGCAAAATAAAGTATATTGAAAAAAATATGTTCAGTAGTAGTAGTAGTAGTCGTAGTAGTAGTAGTAGCAGTAGCAGTAGCAGTAGTAGCAGTAGTAGTAGTAGTAGTAGTAGTAGTAGTAGTAGTAGTAGTAAGAATTGTTGTCATTGATGGATGTTAGTATTGTTATAGTTTTGTCTGTTATATATGTTATTACTACTGTTATTGTTGCTGCTGTTGTTACTATTGTCATTACCGTTATTGTAATCTTTCCTGTTCCTGCACCAACATCAACAACAGGAACAGCAGCACTACCAGAAAGCAGGAGTACAAACAGCAGCAGCATTAGTAGTAGTGAAGATGGCAACAGTTATGAAGGGTGATTGTTAAATGTAGTGCCGGGAAGAATGAGTGGCAGGAAGCGTGACGTGTGAGGGTGAAGCAGGGTGAGGTGTGACAGGGAATGGACGGTGAGAAAGAGGGACGAGCAAGGGGTGTGTGGGTGAAAAGGGTGTGCACTTGTCAGATTGAGGGTGTGATTGTGTGTGTGCGTGCGTGTGCGTGTGTGTGTGTGTGTGTGTGTGTGTGTGTGTGTGTGTGTGTGTGTGTGTGTGTGTGTGTGTGTGTGTGTGTGTGTGTGCGTGTGTGTGTGTGTTTAATATACCCAAGAAACATTAAAGCAAAAATAACATGAGTAGATGCATTTTACATTTGAATATACGAAGAAATTGTTACTTCAGACTTAAAACAAACATCAGAAAATGCAACATACAAAATCTGCTTTAATAAATGACTAAAAAAAAAACAATTTACGCTATAAATTTTCCTTACCTCATGTGCTTGAAAAATTATATGAACTACCACATTCACACAAGCTCGTTTTTTAACACACGAGGAACAAAACTCGCTAATGAGGTAATAAGCGTTTGAGGCAGCATGGAAAAAGCGGTGCAACGGAAAGAGGAAAACAAAGAATTACGTTAAAAAAAACACTGGAGACCTACTGAACATAAATGAGACTAAACATTCACTTGTTTCTTTTTATTATTCACTACCAACACAACCACAATAACAATAACAACAAAAACAACAACAGCAACACTAATACGACATTGCGACATATAAGCCATATGACATATTGATTAACTGACTGACTGACTGACTAATTCATTCACTGACTCACTGACTCACTGACCTCCATCTTTTCAATAACCTTCAAGGCGTCCAGTCACTTCTTCCTCGCCGCCAAAACTCTTCACGAAAACCTATCTTTTACACATCACATATTTTCTTTCTCGAATTTCAGGTCAATTTTCTCGGCACAAGACACACACACTCTTTTTTTTCTCTCTCTCTCCCTTACTGTTAATCATTTACTTCTGTTTCACATGTACTGAGCGAATCGACTCTTCGTTAGCCGTGAATTCAATTTTGAGAAGGAAAAGACGATATTTTTCAGGGCTCAACACAGCTTGGTTTACGGATTCCCTAACGCTGTGAGTGTCTCGGCTTGCAAGTTAACGAGGTTTTGAGATGTCCGATTCTCTCTCTGTCTCTGTCTCTGTCTCTCTCTCTCTCTCTCTCTCTCTCTCTCTCTCTCTCTCTCTCTCTCTCTCTCTCTCTCTCTCTCTCTCTCTCTCTCTGCACCGATTTTTGCCCCCATCAATCATGGCTCGCACCTCCTCGCTATTTGCCTCACAAAATTGAAATATATTATAGAACTTTTTGGGGCGATCCTTTCTTCTGTGTCTCGCACCAGATTGCTCCAAGGTTTGCCGGCAAGTGAAAATTTTACTAATGTCGTAATAATTGTGTGTGTGTGTGTGTGTGTGTGTGTGTGTGTGTGTGTGTGTGTGTGTGTGTTGTGTGTGTGTGTGTGTGTGTGTGTGTGTGTGTGTTTGTGTGTGTGTGTGTGTGTGTGTGTGTGTGTGTGTGTGTGTGTGTGTGTGTGTGTGTGTGTGTGTGTGTGTGTGTGTGTGTGTGTGTGTTTCCAGTTGAGTTCACAAGATTTCTTTACCATAAAACATCATGAGGAGCAAATAATGTAACAATATGTGCACACGACGCATCAAGGAGACAGAAGAGGGTGATCAAGTTAAGGATTCAAGAAGGATATGAAGAAGGATAACCAGATAACATTACACAGAATCCCTCGTTGTGTCCGTCAATCTCCCCTCCACGCTCCTCACTCCTCCACTCCCTTGCAGTCTCATTAACTTTCTCATTGACGTCTTAATCACACACCATTGCTTTGTCTTGCACGTCGAGCTCTTTGTGTATGTGTTGATATCTCATTAACACAAAATATCTGGGGATGCAAGGTACGTAAAGTATATTCAAGCAATTCTTTCTCCTTCTTGTTATCACTCTACCAACTCTCCTTATTTGTATCACTTGACTTTTTATCTATTTCTATCACCCTTTCTTCCTCTCTCGTATTCAAATTTACAGCTTCCCTCCCTTGATTGTTATACAAATCAGATGTCTCTCTCTCTCTCTCTCTCTCTCTCTCTCTCTCTCTCTCTCTCTCTCTCTCTCTCTCTCTCTCTCTCTCTCTCTCTCTCTCTCTCTCTCTCTCTCTCTCTCTCTCTCTCTCTCTCTCTCTCTCTCTCTCTCTCTCTCTCTCTCTCTCTCTCTCTCTCTCTCTCTCTCTCTCTCTCTTTCTTTCTCTTCGCGCTTATCTAATTCTATTCCCTCGTGTTCCCATTAATAATTTTTCGTTCAATTCTCGACTTTTTTCTTCTTTTTTTCGTGGAAATTATGCATCAAGTCTGCACAACAAACGCCAAAAGTTCTTGATTTTCTTTTTTTAACTTTTTATTTTTATTTTTCGTGGACAAATCAGTCTTCGAGTGTCTGTGTTGACTCTGGAATTCGTCGTGTTTGTCTTGTGCAGAGTTCCAAACACGCCATTGTTTTCGCGTATGCATTAGAATATAAATTATACCTTCACTAACGAATGACATCAAGAACTGCCACAAGGATTAAGTGAATACATTTTCTAACTGAGACTCGATGGTGAATCAAGTCCTGATACTACACTTGTTATTTCTTTACGGAATCTTATTTCTTATCTAAATTCTAAATGTGTGGTTTCCGTCAAAGGAGTCAGCAAGTTTTCACATCCTTTTTCCTATACTTAATCCAGACGTGCAGATGCTGACTGACTCTTAGATGGTTCCTTTCGTCTAAGTGAAGCCGCAGTCCATGTCACGCCACGACCTTAAGATTGGCAATATTTAAAAACCGGACAAAAGGTTCCACGAAATAATTTAGAATCTTAAGCATATATTTCCCGCCATTTCCGTCATCTCGCTCCATACCTCAACCTCAACTCCTCCCCTTCTTCCACCTCAGCACCTGTTCATCTCAAACTGAAGGAGGAACATTTTCAACATTTCATTCTCATTCTTTCTTTCGTGCAGATGTCACGCCATAACCTTCCTCCCACCCCCGATATATTTCCCTTCTTCCCTCTCTTATCTCTTTCTCCCCCTCTCTCCATCACCTTCCTTAGTCTCAGAATCGTTTGAGCGGCGTCAGAAATACCCCATCGGAGAGGCGAGCCGCATCGACCCTTCTACTAGTGTTTCTATATTAAAAAACGATACTGAGAACCCTTGCAGGCTTGCCGTAATGACACAATGTTCTTGAACAGTCTTGCCAACAGAGCGACTATGGACTTCGATGATTTTAAAGGGAGCGGGGGAGGTTTTCAGTCCTCTTCGCCTCTTAGGAACGGGAATGATGCTTCAAGGGCGCTGCGGTTGCCTAGAAGTGTTCATTATGTCTCCTGAAGCGGGGCTCAGCGACCTGCCATGACGATGTGGTAATTGGGAACTAGAGCGAAGGTGAGAGGGTAAGAAGACAAGGAGTGTGACGGGGAGGATGCCGGAGAGGGAAGAGAAAAAATGGAAACTAAGATGAAAAGTATTAAGAGGTTTTCTGATTAGATATTGAAGAGAGTAATTCAAGGCAAAGCAAATAACCATAAACATAAATCGTACTATATCATAAAATGGAGAAAGTCTTTTCGATAAAATTTTTGTTCTTTTTGAGTGCGTGAACGTGTCGTAGTTTCAGTGATTTAAGTGCTTCCCAGATACACTTTAGTGGTTTGAGTCAGAAATGGTCTGAGTACCAAATAGACTGGTGCAGAAATATCTTGAGTATGAAATGTCTTCAGCACCTATCGCCTGCGTATCAAATGACATTTAATCCCTCTTACGCCTCTCCTCCCCACACAATGTTTTTCTTCTCACCCCTCTCAGCGCCCTTACCCCTGCCCCTTCCCCCGAGGCGCACCATCCCTCGGGGCACTTCCATACAATAACCAAATGCAGATTAGGAGAGGCAGGCCATCTCCCTCTCAGCAACACCCGCTCCCTCCCTCCCTCCCTCCCTCCCAAGGCGACACACCACCACCATTCCATCTTTGGCACCATCTTTCCCCTAATACACTTTTTTTTTGCCCCTAAAACCGACAGTGTTCCGCCCCCGCCACACCCTGGCTGCTCTCCAGGCGAAGAAAGAGGAGGAGCAAAGTGTTTTATATCCCCAACAGTTACTAGTTACAGCTTGGATATGATAATGTAGCAGAGTGTTTTGTGTTTTGCTTCACGGGGATGGACTTGACGAGGGCAGAGGACCTTATGATCAAGGAGACAATAAGGGAAGGAATACAAACACTTCTTCCTGGCTAAGAGTGTTGGATTCCGCCACACCTATTACACAACCCAACACTTATCAATAGGAAAATAGTAATTAATTATTCTATACAAACTGACACAATCTGATGTAAGCTGCAAATAATCGTACTCGAGAACAAGTCAACATTGCAGTAAACACGCAAACACGCAAACAAACAAACAAACAAACAAACAAACAAGGTAACTCGCTATGCATACACATGGAATCACCAAGTTTACTTATCAACACGGATGAAAATATTTGTTTCATAATGATTTGTCCCCCCAAACCCCCTGCCCCCCCCCCCCCCCCCTCCCGCCTCTCCCCTAAAAAAAAGCGCGGTAAGTGTTGAGCGAATGTGTGCCAATTAATCCAAATTTCTCGCTCACAACAGAATTACCTTGATCAAAATTAATGTTATTCTATATCATTAAGTAATTTCGCATCTGATGAAAATACTGCAGGGGATTGCGATTAAAAAAAAAAAAAAAAAAAAGCTAATCTCGTGACGCATTTCTTACGTCATTTGGCGCCGAAGGAATGACGTGAAAATAGGAAACACGTGTTGTAAGGATGATAATACGAGGCAGCGTCTGAGGGTTGGTGCAGCGGTGAGGTGAAGGCGAGGCAAGATTATTACTACATTAAAAAGAGCTTTGCATACCCATAAGGCGTTCTCTCCTGTATGTGTATCTAAGTGAAGGATGGTGATGCACTGTGAGGAGGCGGCTTGTACATAACTGTGTGTATATTCATGACGTTAAGTATTGCAGTGGCATCAGGTATACTCTGAAGTCTGGTGTGGTTAAATTACTTATACGAAATTATATATTTTTTAACGTCAAAGTTCTAAGTATTATGTGAGACAATAATCAGTTTGCATTATGAATTGTTATCATTATTACTATTACTATCATTATCACTATCACTATCAATAGCAATATCATTACAACTACGACGACTATTACTATTTACTAAAACCTTCGTCCTTTCATCATCGTCATCCTCTCCTCCTTTTCCTCCTCCTTCTCACCACCACCACCACCACCACCACCACTACCACCACCACTATCACCACCACCATCGCCACCACCACCACCACCACCATTAAAAACACTCACAGGACTCACACACTCATAAATCATCATTAAGTGTCCTGCAGAGGAACTGTTTGTAGGTCTCCTGGCGACGGCTGCTTCCCCTCCTTCCCTTCCTTTCTCCCTCACTCCCTCCCACCCAACCCTCGCATCTCGCCTTCCATAATCCTTCGTTTGATTTATTTTTCCAACGCTCATCTTCCATTTTCATTGTATCAAAATAATTAGGGTTTTCTTATTATTTTTGGTTGTTATTCCTTCCCATACACTTTTTTTTTTTACTAATTAATTGATGTTCATAATTGTAGTTCTTCAAGTAATGGTTTTATTGATTCAGTTTGCTTTCATGCCTCTATCAGCGTCTGTCATTTGTTCTCCCTTTGGCTCCGTAACCTGCTTCACCTTATCCCTTATCAAATTCTTCCTTTAAACTCTTCCTCGAGTTCCTTCTTATTCCTCTTACGCTTCCTCCTGATCCTCTTTTCATGTCATATATATTTTCTCCTCCTCTTCCTCCTCCTCGTTTTCTTCCTTTCTTCCCTCTTTTCCCTCTTTTCCTCTTCGTCTGGGTGTCCTGAGCGCAGATTCCCGTAAGCCTGTGTCAGCAGCCTGAGTTTTAATACGTCATTGCCACTCTTCCTTCTCCACCTGCCTTCCTCCTCTCTTTCTTTCTTTCTTTCTTTCCCTCTCCTCCTCCCTTTCCTCTTCAGTCTTTGTTTTTTTTTTCTTCTTTTCTTTGAAGCTCCATTTTACCCTTCCTCTTCAGGCTCTATTCCTTCCGTCTCTCCTATGTATTCTGCCCTTTCATGAATCTTATTTTTTTTCTCCTATCTACATTTTTTTCTTTTTTTATATATATTAGTACGTGAATCAAACCTTTGTCCCACCTCGTGTGTGTGTGTGTGTGTGTGTGTGTGTGTGTGTGTGTGTGTGTGTGTGTGTGTGTGTGTGTGTGTGTGTGTGTGTGTGTGTGTGTGTGTGTTCTTTCTTCCTTTTCATACTCTCTGTACACAAACTAAGCACGTTCTCCCGTCAAAGTACTTTTTTTTATTTTTAACATTCTCCATCCTTATCTTATTCCATTTGCCTTTCGTTTCCATATCAGTACTTTCCCTTTTATTGATTTTTTTCTCTTCTCTCTTTCTAAAGGCTCTTTCTTTTCCTTCACTCTTTATATTGACAGTTCAGCTTCCCTTTCATCCTTCCACTCAAGCTTCGATCAGCCGTTCAACCTAATGTGGAAGTCAAAGGTGATCCACTTTCATCCACTTCCCGTCAGCACATTCCGTTCCCTGCGAAGTTATATCACGCCACACCCCCACATCCACATCCACATCCACATCCACATCTATTCCTTCAATTTTATCCTTTATCCATCGACTTCCTCACACAGATGAAGGTCACGATAACTCTCTCTCTCTCTCTCTCTCTCTCTCTCTCTCTCTCTCTCTCTCTCTCTCTCTCTCTCTCTCTCTCTCTCTCTCTCTCTCTCTCTCTCTCTCTCTCTCTCTCTCTCTCTCTCTCCTTCTCTCTCGCAGTACGCATTCTAACATTCATCTGTTACCATCAGCTCCAAACACCTTCCACGTCTTTATAGAATACAAGGCCAACAAGAAGGGAATTATATAACCGTGTTGGCAACGCTTCTGGTCTAGGTTCACATTTTCAATAACTGATTTCTTCCTTCACAAAAGTCATGTATCAGGTTCTGCATTGATCATTTTTTCTTATACGTATTTAATTTTTCTTTAACTGTATCACATAAATGTTCTTAGTAAGGAGTGAAGGAAAAAGTGACAAATGACATGTTTTACCTCCACCTGCCCCGCAGCTCAAGTTTTTAATTAAGGCAGGTGTTCAGCTCACAAGTAAATATTTGAGTCTGTAATAAATGGTGATACAACATTATGTACTTGTGTACTTCAAAGGAAGGTAACGAAAAATCTAAGCTTAATTCATAATTTATAAATGTCCGTATCTAGCTAAGTATTTTTCTTTTTACCTGTGTGTAACTCCTTTGCTCTATTCACTGTGCATTTATAACATTTATAATTGCACGATAAATGTTGCTCTAATGGTTTGTGAAACACACCTTCATTCTAAATTACTTATATACATATACATGTGTGGCTCAGCTCTCCCTGCAGTTTATTTCTTAGTTCACCGTTTCATTTCACGGCTCAACCTTTTCATTTCTCGTCGAGTTACTCGTAGCTACTACGTACACAAATCCCACACACTTTTGAATACTACGTCAAATTGCGTTTAGGATTTTCTGAATTTCAATGTGGAAAAAATTATTGAAAAATATAGCAAAGGGAAATTCTTCGCGGATATGCAAAGTTTAAGAGATGCTTGTAACAAATCGTACTTGTTTTCATTGCAACACGCTGCAGGCAATTCAAGGCAAGTCAAATAAACATGAGAAAATAAATCCATATAAAATTATGACATAGTAAAAATAAAAAAACAAGACACTTATAGCGTATATGCAAAATAACAGACGCAATCGGTTCAGAAGATTGGTTATGACACTATAAAGGACGCAAGTTACAACATAAGGACATTTAGCCGGTGGACAGGTAAAGATAGGAAGCCAAGAGTCTTTATACCAGGAGGTTCTGTGACAGTGTGTTAACCTCGCTACCTTTGTCTTTATAAGTTCGTCACCATGTTACAGGTTACCACAGACACTCCTTGTAGATGTAATGTTATAAAGAAAACACTGCATGGGAATAAGAAAATAAAAATTGTGCCTGAATAAAGCTAAAGAAAACTAAACAAGACAAAGACAAGACAAGGTAGACCGCCGCGCACACCTCCGTCACACAGCTGCCTCGTCACTCCCGTCTCAGCCTCACACACGCCCACCCACGCTCACTTCATCTATTTTATTTTCCTTCCAAACTCCACGTGTGTAAAGATATTTTCCCTGGAACCAAATGAGGCAAGGCAGGAGAGGGCGGCCGGGGATTCTTACTCCCAACAAGAGCATTTGCTGCAAAATATCTAAAGTGACAGTGGGGTAAAGAGCTTGCCTTAGTGTTCCGCCTGCGACATTACCTCCAGCCCTCAAGTAAAACTCTCCTTTTTATGAGATAATTACCGGAAGATTACGTACACAGGAACACTAAGGCCTGGAAATATAGGCAGCGGGAGCAGATAATTCCAGAGTGAAAAAGGGGGTCAGGTAGAAGAATGGTGAGAAAGAGTTTTATATGATGCCTGATTACCGGCTATTAAATTAAGAGCGCCTTTTAATGCCTTGCCGCCGTGCTGTTAGTCGGCGGCGCGCCCTCCACCACCAGTTATCCAGCGGCAATTAGCAACATTCGTCTCACTTACCACTACTTCTCGCTCGCATACACACGTGCTAAGCGCCAGGGTGAGACATGTATGGGTTTGTCCCCGTTTTATGGGGACGTTCTGAATATCGCTGCATGAGAAATTCCCCGACATTCCTCACCTTCAGGATTAACGTTTCCATGTGAGGCAGACGACGAAAAAGAGAGACAGAGAGAAAGAGTGTGAGAGAGAGAAAAAAAAAGTCATTCATTGCAAGTGTCACTTTCTGAGCGTTTGCCTCAAAAAGCGTGGAGCTGCTGCAGGATATTACTGGTGGTAAACGATGTAGGAAGGACGGAGGAGAGAGAGAGAGAAGAGAGAGAGAGAGAGAGAGAGAGAGAGAGAGAGAGAGAGAGAGAGAGAGAGAGAGAGAGAGAGAGAGAGAGAGAGAGAGAGAGAGAGAGAGCGAGAGAGAGAGAGAGAGAGAGAGAGAGAAATATGACTGAATAGTACACGAGAAGGTAAAAGATAAGAGGAGGTTAGAGGAAGAGATGAAGAACAACAATAGATAGAGGAACAATATCATAAGATTACTGAAAAAAATATTTAGAAAAACAGGATATTCTAGTTGAGTTCAAGACAAGATGAAGTGAAAAGTAGAAAACAAACCAATAAACAGAACTAAAAAAGAAAAGAGAACAAAATAAATTAAGGGTAAAAAAAACAAGGTGGAGATGAGATGGAGGGACGTGGAAGTAGGGGTGACGGTGGAGAAGGGAGAAAGGGAGTAGAGAGGCGGGGTGGAATAGGAGAAGGGAAGCAGTAGGTAAGCCGAGAAGTGGAAGCAGGTGGTGTAACGTGCGGAAAATACCCAGTGTATGCATCTGGTGCCGGCGGTGTTCTCCCACGCTACAACATGGTCACAAAAGTTTGTTCGACTCATGGCACCAGCTGACGGTCGTTTGCAAGGCAGGGAGGGATGGAGGGAGAGGAGGGAGGGAGGGAGGAAGGAGGGAAGGAGGGAGGGAGGGAGGAGGGAAGAAGCACGAAAATATAAAGAGAAAAGGTAAGAGAAAAGATGAGAACAAACGCAAGGGTCACAAAGGAGAGTGGAAAGAGAAAATGTATATATAGACACTATGCAGGGAGGGGAGAATTAAAGAATGTGAGAAAGGAGAGGTTTAAGTAAAAAATGAAAAAAAGATATAATAGATGAAGGTTTTACACACACACACACACACACACCACACACACACACACACACACACACACACACACACACACACACACACACACACACACACACACACACACACCACACACACACACACACACACACACACACACACACACACACACACACACACACACACACACACACACACACACACACACACACACACACCACACAACCACACACACACACACACACACACACACACACACACACACACACACACACAC
This sequence comes from Cancer borealis, assembly GCA_036785275.1. Lineage (NCBI taxonomy): Eukaryota > Metazoa > Arthropoda > Malacostraca > Decapoda > Cancridae > Cancer > Cancer borealis. The sequence continues at coordinate 32,444 of JAXIVD010004053.1, forward strand.
ACACACACACACACACACACACACACACAACACACACACACACACACACACACACACACACACACACACACACACACACACACACACACACACACACACACACACACACCACACACACACACACACACACACACACAGACACAAACACAGACACAGACACAGACACAGACACAGACACAGACACAGACACAGACACAGACACAGACACAGACACAGACACAGACACAGACACAGACACAGACACAGACACAGACACAGACACAGACACAGACACAGACACAGACACAGACACAGACACAGACACAACACAGACACAGACACAGACACAGACACAGACACAGACACAGACACAGACACAGACACAGACACAGACACAGACACAGACACAGACACAGACACAGACACAGACACAGACACAGACACAGACACAGACACAGACACAGACACAGACACAGACACAGACACAGACACAGACACAGACACAGACACAGACACAGACACAGACACAGACACAGACACAGACACAGACACAGACACAGACACAGACACAGACACAGACACAGACACAGACACAGACACAGACACAGACACAGACACAGACACAGACACAGACACAGACACAGACACAGACACAGACACAGACACAGACACAGACACAGACACAGACACAGACACAGACACAGACACAGACACAGACACAGACACAGACACAGACCAACAGACACAGACACAGACACAGACACAGACACAGACACAGACACAGACACAGACACAGACACAGACACAGACACAGACACAGACACAGACACAGACACAGACACAGACACAGACACAGACACAGACACAGACACAGACACAGACACAGACACAGACACAGACACAGACACAGACACAGACACAACACAGACACAGACACAGACACGACACAGACACAGACACAGACACAGACACAGACACAGACACAGACACACACAGACACAGACACAGACACAGACACAGACAAACAGACACAGACACAGACACAGACACAGACACAGACACAGACACAGACACAGACAACACAGACACAGACACAGACACAGACACAGACACAGACACAGACACAGACACAGACACAGACACAGACACAGACACAGACCAGACACAGACACAGACACAGACACAGACAGACACAGACACAGACACAGACACAGACACAGACACAGACACAGACACAGACCAGACACAGACACAGACACAGACACAGACACAGACACAACACAGACACAGACACAGCACAGACACAGACACAGACACAGACACAGACACAGACACACACAGACACAGACACAGACACAGACACAGACACAGACACAGACACAGACACAGACACAGACACAGACACAGACACAGACACCACAGACACAGACACAGACACAGACACAGAACAGACACAGACACAGACACAGACACAGACACAGACACAGACACAGACACAGACACAGACACAGACACAGACACAGACACAGACACAGACACAGACACAGACACAGACACAGACACAGACACAGACACAGACACAGACACAGACACAGACACAGACACAGACACAGACACAGACACAGACACAGACACAGACACAGACACAGACACAGACACAGACACAGACACAGACACAGACACAGACACAGACACAGACACAGACACAGACACAGACACAGACACAGACACAGACACAGACACAGACACAGACACAGACACAGACACAGACACAGACACAGACACAGACACAGACACAGACACAGACACAGACACAGACACAGACACAGACACAGACACAGACACAGACACAGACACAGACACAGACACAGACACAGACACGGACACAGACACAGACACAGACACAGACACAGACACAGACACAGACACAGACAGACACAGACACAGACACAGACACAGACACAGACACAGACACAGACACAGACACAGACACAGACACAGACACAGACACAGACACAGACACAGACACAGACACAGACACGACACAGACACAGACACAGACACAGACACAGACACAGACACAGACACAGACACAGACACAGACACAGACACAGACACAGACACAGACACAGACACAGACACAGACACAGACACAGACACAGACACAGACACAGACACGACACAGACACAGACACAGACACAGACACAGACACAGACACAGACACAGACACAGACACAGACACAGACACAGACACAGACACAGACACAGACACAGACACAGACACAGACACAGACACAGACACAGACACAGACACAGACACAGACACAGACACAGACACAGACACAGACACAGACACAGACACAGACACAGACACAGACACAGACACAGACACAGACACAGACACAGACACAGACACCAGACACAGACACACAGACACAGACACAGACACAACACAGACACAGACACAGACACAGACACAGACACAGACACAGACACAGACACAGACACAGACACAGACACAGACACAGACACACAGACACAGACACAGACACAGACACAGACACAGACACAGACACAGACACAGACACAGACACAGACACAGACACAGACACAGACACAGACACAGACACAGACACAGACACAGACACAGACACAGACACAGACACAGAACAACACAGACACAGACACAGACACAGACACACACAGACACAACACAGACACAGACACAGACACAAGACACAGACACAGACACAGACACAGACACAGACACAGACACAGACACAGACACAGACACAGACACAGACAGACACAGACACACACACAGACACACAACACACACACACACACACACACACACACACACACACACACACACACACACACACACACACACACACACACACACCACACACACACACACACACACACACACACACACACACACACACACACACACACACACACACACACACACACACACACACACACACACACACACACACACACAACACACACGTCTTCAGAGTCACAGCCTTCTCTAGACAAGGCCTGAGCGATGGAAGACAAATGTCCCTGACGTCACGTTACTTTGTCATAACAACAGTTCCGCCCCGCTGCTAGTAGGTGAACGTTCTTGGCAAAGTGTCACGTTTTTCACATAATCTCACACTTCCACAGTTCCGTGCTTTACATATCATCATGCCCAGCAGGTGCTGTGTACCTCGGTGTAAAGGAAATTATCCCACTGGTCCTAAAGTGGCTGTATTTTCCTTCCCAAGAGATGAAGCATTGTCACTTCAATGGGTCAGAGCCAAGGATCATTTACAGAAGGATATGCTAATCCAATGCAGATTGTCGAGGAAGGTTTTTTTGCAGCTGTATCCTTTCAGATGGCGCTGCCGTCAATCAAAACACCACCTTGGTGGGCGGAGCTACGGCCGCCCCACCCAGGGGTTGCCAACTGGCATTTTTCACTGCCAAATTTTACAATTTTTGGCAGTAAAACGAGTGATTGGCAGTGGAAAATGATAACTTGGCAATTTGGCAGTAAAAAGTTTTTATTTGGCAATCAATAAACCAAGTGAGAAGCCATATGAAGAAATTGCAGATTATGCTTTGCACTGCTTGACGACACCAGTGAGTAATGCAGTTTTGGGGAGAATTTTCTCTCATGTAACTGCAGTGAAGACAAAAGTTCGTAACAAAATTAATTTGAAAATGTTAGTTAATTCTGAGAATACGTACAACGCTAATAATGTCGGGGAAGTGTTGTAAGGACATTGTAATATCTGGAGACATGCTGGACAAGTTTACCGTGGATATGTACGAGCATGCAAGAGGTGGGAATGTACCACCTGATGATACTGATGTCTTGGATGCTTTATACTAGTCTACGTAATCAATCAAGGTAAGTAGAACTATTGGAATTAGTTCAGTTTTATATCGAGCTATGATATGAGAACATGTGTGCTGTATAGTTCAATTTTGCCTTATATGTATGCATCAGGATTTGTAGAAGTTTGGCATTGAAATTCTTAGTTTGGCAGTAATTCTGAACAAATTTGGCAATAATACACTCACGGGACTTGGCAACCCTGCTCCCGCCACCACCTGGTTCTTGCCTACACTTGTATGGGATGATTCATTCTTCCTCAAGGCTTCGTACCTACTCAACCCTCCCCGCCCCTCTCCTTCCTTCACATATCCTTCCCCGCCCCACCCTTCCCCTCCCTGCCCCTCCCCGCCCAACCCCGGCCTGCACACTCCCGGTACAGCACCACCTCCACGCGGCCTCCTCCACCACCTGTTGCTCTCAGCCTCTCGTATTCATTAGTGTTGCCAGGCTGCTGATCCAGTGGGAGTGTGGGGCACGTGTCAGGCAGAGACGTCCCCCCCCTCCCCTGCTACCGTCCCCACCGCCACACAACCGCGACAGAAGCAACGTAAACACGACATTGCTGTAGGCGGGGTTTTATATTTCTTTTCTTCGTTAGCTTGTGTGACGTGTGGGCGGCTCAGAGGCTGGGGGAGGTGGCAGGGGTGAAGGGGGGCGTAGGGAGCCTCGAACTGGTTACAGAGTCCACACTTCCTGATCCTGAAAAAAATGTGAGAGAAAAAAAGTTGTCGCTGTGATGCTGGTGATGGCGGTGGTGATAATTGCGGCGGATGTGTTGTGTTGGCGTTAGTGGTAGTGGTAGTGTGTGGTGGTGGTGGTGGTGGTGGTTGAGTACAGGGTGAGGGTGATGTGTAGCTACCGTCAGACACCTTGCATGGGTTATATTCACCGCCTGAGGGTCTGTATTGCTTCATGGCCCCGCGGTACAGTACTCTCACCAAGACTACTCTCGCGTCAGTGTGTCAACAGCAGGAGACGCCACCGAGGCAGGCAGAGCAAACACACAAACACACAGTCACTGCCTCTTCCCGCAGCTCCATTGACTAGCCTTTAGGTATATACACACTTGCACAAACACATACATACACATCTACTCTTGCTCTCCACACACACACACACACACACACACACACACACACACACACACACACACACACACACACACACACACACACACACACA
>JAXIVD010004054.1:5000-35000 GCA_036785275.1 Cancer borealis
TATCATCATATTAAATGTCTTGATCATTCTCATGGTCTACGTGGTTGTACGGATATTATTGCTCTTACCTGCAGTTCTTCAAGTATTCTTAATATTTCATCTATATCGCTATAGGTTCCATTCTCGTTTGCGTGACTGACCTGACTCGCTGTGTTGGGTGAGATGCCCTTCTCTTCTCCTCTAGGGTCTTAGGGGCTAAGTGAGAGGAGTGTATGTATGCATATGTGTATGCACGACCTGTCTCTGCTACACCCCGCCCCCCCACCTTTAGTGGGAGTGAGTAAGTTAATGGGAATAAAGTAAGCGTCAAATATCAACCTGGTATATAGATTGATTGATACATAGCTAGTTATGCAACCCTTCTATCATATTTTTTCCTCTCCTCTTGACATTTATCATTTTTCCATCATCACTGCACCTCAGTATTTTATATAATATCTACAAATTCCAGGTTCAAAAAGTACATACTATTGCCTCAATTATTACCCACCATTATACACTTAAACTGTCGACCAAGTTAGCCTCAGCATTAAATGATCAGATGTTTATTCACAAGACTATCTTATTACGAATTGTAATTGTAATGTGGGGGGGGAAAATGTGCCAGGCAACAAAGGCCATATGGCACTATTGGGGTAGCAGGGTTAGGTAGCAGGACTAGGTGGGGGGTAGGGTCGGGTATGGGTTAGATTAGATGTAGGACGTTAGCGGTACGAAGAAAGGATATAAGGGCAGGGAGTGAAAAGGAAGGGGACTCAGCGAGGATGTCAGCAAGACGGGGGGCACGGGGCAGGGAGGAAAGGTGGGGGAAGGCTGCAAGACGAGGAGTTGCGAAGATGGGACATGAAAGGAGGAGATGAGGAAGGGAGGAAAGGACGCCACAAGATGGGCAGACGGGGGGAGGGGAACGGGACATCAGGTAGGAATGGGTGAGTCTGGTGTGACCAATTCGTAAGCGGGCCAGGGCAGTCTCCCAGCGTCTAGTAGGATGAGATGGGTAGGACCAAGGGGAAACAGAGGACTTGACAGCGTGGAGTTTATTAGAGGTAAGGGTGGACCAGAAAGATTGCCAGCGGGTATAAAGGAAAGTCCGGAAAACTGGGAAGTAATCAGAAACAGGAAGGGAGGAAGTGCAAAAGGTAGGAAGGGTGAGGGCGTCATGTGCCAGAGAGTCAACAGTATCGTTACCAGGGATTCCCACATGACTGGGAACCCAGCAAAAACGAAATCTTATTATGAAAAAAATGTACTAGTAGTGATGTGTCGTTCGTGAACGAATCGGTTCATAGAGCCGGCTCTTCCAGATGAACGAGAAGAGCCGGATCTTTGCCTCGAGAGCCGTTAGAGGGGCGTTTGAGAGCCGTTTATGCTTAAGTTTTCAAATTTTCGTTTTTTTTTTTGCAATTTTTTAACAAAATGCAATGATTAGCGATTATTAACAATTATAATAATGATAATAATAATAATAATAATTACAAGTATGAGGCCTAGTGATTGAAATGATAAAGTAAAATGATTGAGTTTTCCCTTTAAGTTACCAAAGAAAACTGTATTTTCAAGTGCCTTGCCCTCCAGCAAAGAGGGGTAACTCAAGAAAATATATGGTGCATATGGTAAGCCAATGATGTGAAAGGTACACTACAATATTCCCTACAACATATCGGTAAATGAAGACAATCTGATAATATTAAGAGTTCAAATTAAATTATTGAGCTCATGTCTCAAAACATGTATTTCATACAGTGTAAGCGTTATACTAACCAAGTATATTTTTTTCCAGTTTATTTTTTAACACAAAACTGATTTTCTCATTATAGCTCGAGAACTATAAGGTATACGTACAATGACTACGAATAGACAAAGAGTGAATATGAACCAAATTTTCTGTAGCGACATTTAAAAATGAAATAACTTTATATAATGAAGGAAACATTTTTTTCATTACCTTTGAGTAAAATAAAAAATCTAACTACACTAGCTGATACGCCTTTTAAAATTATTTAAATGATTATAGGTGCATTTTTTTTGTCAAAGTAATCGTTAACGTTTTTTCCTTATAACTCGAAAGCTATGAATTTGACGTAAAATGACTAGGAGTAATTAGGGAAATTAAATAAAACAAGCTTTCTTTTCATTCTATTGAAAATGAAACTCAATGATAAATGACCATCGAAATTTTTTTTCCTTAACTATTAGCGTTATTCAAAATCAGACTACACCAGCTGAAAGGCCTTTTGAAGGTGAGAAAATAACTATTTAACATCATTTTTGTCAAACTAGTATTTAACATTTCGTTTTGTAAAAATAAAAACTATGGAGTTTAAGTAAAAAAATCTGCGAATAATTAAAGTAAGGAAATAAAAAAAAAAATTTTTTGGACCATCAGAACACGTAAACAATTGATAAATAATGAAAACAATGAAAAAAATGTTTTTGGCGTAAATTTAGATTAAATTACAAGATTTGATAGAACTTTTAAAATTACATCAATTAGTATGAAGGGTAGAAGGTAAGGGCAAGAGTCCTTGTGCAGCTTTACTGAATAAACTTACAAGAAACACACCTTCACAGTACGGCGGTAGAAATACCACTGCCACTGCATTTGGCGGGAAAGACACTGACCACTGAGTTTCCTCTCTCAGTTGCCAGATGCCTCTATCCTACAACTCCCCCCTTTAAAAAGATTGTATGCAGGCAATCTTTGTTGCATGCAATCGTACATTTAATACAAAATAATAGCATCTTCAAACAGAAAAAGAAAATAACAAAGCACAATTAATCTCCGTAATACCTTGTCACATACATTGCCGTGCACATAATAGCATCCCTTAAGAAAATAACACAAAAGAATTATATAATATCTTCGTGTGTGTCCGTCTGTATGCGTGTTAGTGTGTGTGTGTGTGTGTGTGTGTGTGTGTGTGTGTGTGTGCGTGTGTGTGTGTGTGTGTGTGTTACACAATATAATCCCCAAGCCATCGTGGTGGCCGCGTCTGCCTCTTGGCCGGGGCACGCACTTGAGATTGTTGTTGAGGGCTCGGTGGCTGCATCGCATCGGCCACTTCCTCGCTTGTGTCACTTGGCTCGTCAGCTGACGGGAGCGCGTGGCAGGGTCTCAGGTGTTCCCTGGTCCTGAGAGATACTCGCCCGCTACCATCCAATCGGATGAGGTATTGTCTGTTTCCTCTATCCTCCACGATCGTTCCTGCCCTGTTCCAGGTCTTGGTGTGTTGTTCTTGCACCAGCACTCTGCCGCCAGGGACGAGGGGAGGACGTTGGCGAGTATTAGCACGCTCTTGTAGCACTCTTTCCATATGCAGCCCCATTTGACGCTCACGTTGACGTAGTGTCTGCCCCCAGAACCTATCGACCTGTAGCCTGCACGTGACGGTTGGTACGCCATCTCGCAACTGTCGGCCTGTTGCCAGCTGCGCAGGTGACTTGTCGATGTCCCGGAGAGGTGTATTGAGATACTGCATTAGCGCCAGTGACGCCTTGTCATTGTCGAGGTTTCCGTCCGCCCCAGTGTTGCCACGCAGCACCCTCTTGGCGGTCTTCACCGCCGCCTCTGCCCTGCCATTTGACTGTGGGTAATGAGCTGATGACACTCGCGTACTCACTCCCCATTTTCCGAAGAATGTCTTCATTTCCTCACTCCTCAGGTTGGTTCCTCCATCCATGGAGAGCTGTTCAGGAGCGCCCCAGCGACGGAAATACTGCCGTAGTCGGTCTCTAATTCCACTTGAGGCCGTGCCTTCAACCACCCCGTCAGCCGGTCTGCATACACCAGGTAGTGGTGTCCCTCCAGCTGACATATGTCAGCTACTGTCTGTTGGAAGGGGTAGCGGGGAGGTGGTGTAAGTAGCAGAGACTCTGGGGGCTGAGACGGCACGTGGGTATTACAGGTTTCGCAGGAGGAGCGGTGATGATGTAGGTCTCCCTCGATGCCGGGCCAGTACACCGTTTGTCGCGCCCTCCTCAACATGGAGTTGATGCCTTGGTGACCCGCGTGGAGGTTTGCCGCTACCTGATGGCGTAGGTTGTCGGGGATTACGAGGCGTGGGTGGTTCTGGTCGTAGATATACGTCACTAGGCCTCGTGATGTGCCCAGCCTGTCTCTTACATTATAGTACAACCTGAGACATGCCAGTTCTTGAGCCCTCTGGGGATGCCAGTCACCAGCCAGTACCTTGGCTACTAGCAGCTGGTAAACGAGGTCGTCCTGTGAGGCCTGGAGCACCATGTCCTCGTCAAGGGTGAGGCTGTCGCTGAAGTCTAGGGCTGCCACCACGGATGCAGCCATAGCGGCCGCTAGCTCCTCGCCTTGTTCCTCGTCTGTTGTATCCGGCGGTGTCTTCATAGATGGATATCTGGAGAGAAAGTCTGCAGCGCAGTTCCTCTTACCAGGAAGATAGCGGACGGTGAACCGATGCTGCAGAGTTTTCTCCTTCAGGCGGAACAAGCGCGGATTTATGATGTCTGTGAGAGCCCTATTACCCAGCAATCTCATCAGCGGGCGGTGGTCGGTTACTAGCATCAGGTTAGGGCACCCCAGCAGAAATAGTCGGGCCTTACGGAGACACCAGGCCACCGCGAGGACATCCCCTTCAATGGGAGCGTATCCTGCCTCCGCCGCGGTGAGGTGGCGGCTGCCACAGAGAGCCAAGCGCCACCCTCCTTTGCAGCAGAACGGTGCATCTGCCGACACACAGAAACAGTACTGCTGAAGGACCACGAATCCGATTCCCTCCTTACTCCAGTCAGTGATGGCGACTGTGGGTCTGGTTCGGTCATAGTAGGAAAGCCCGTCCTTGGCCAGCTGGCAGATGGTTTCCTTAGCCTGCCTCAATTTCAGCTGGAGTTGCTCATCCCAGTAGACCTTTTTCCCTGTGGGCTTCTTGAGGAGGTCCCTAAAGGGAGACATTACGGGGGCAGTGGCCAGAAATGGCGCCAGTTGGTTAACAAAACAAAACCAGGACCTCACGTCCGTGATGGTGGGCTGTGCCGGCATGGTGAAGTCTCGGATGGCTGTCAGTCTGTCCTCTGTCGGCCTGTACTCCTCCCATCCAAGGTGGAAGCCCACGAACTCCACTTTGCGGCAACAAAATTTGAACTTCTCAGGCTTGAGGGTGATGCCTTTCTTAGCACACAGTTCCAGGAAGTTATATGTGTGCCAGAAGGCCCCCTCAATGCTGGAGTCGTAAAGGAGTGTGTCGTCAACACACTTATGCTTGCGAGGGAAGTCAGCCACGGCATCATCAAACCTCTTAGTGTAGGCATCGGTTGCAGAACAGTGCCCCATGGGTGTACGGCAGTACTGATACCGCCCCCATGGTGTGATGAATGTCATCAGGTGCCTACTTTCCTTCTCTAGCTCAACCTGATGAAACCCCCAGTGAGCATCGGCCACGGTCTTGTAGGAGTGCGGGGGTACATCAGCTACCATGTCGAAGGGAGCAGGGGTGTGGTGCGTCTCCCGTAGGCAGCAGGAGTTCAGTTTCTGGAAGTCGACCGTCCTCCTGGGCTTCCCTGATTTCTTGGCGACCACAACCATCCAAGCACACCATTCGGCAGCCTCCCCAGCGGGCACCGGACGAATTACCCCTCTCTTGACGTCGTCGTCAAGTTGCCTCTTCACTTCGTTCGCCCAGTGCTTTGGGACGGAGGCTGGTGTGTGGCAGGTGTGGGGTCGCGCGCCTTCCTTGAGGTGGATGCGATGTGGAGGGCCCTGCATCACCCGAAGTGGGTATCTGTCAGCATTGAAGGTTGAGGACGAGAACTGCCGTAGTAGCCACTCCTCGAGATGTGCCACGTTTTCCTCGAGAGGCTGAAGAGGCATGGAGGTGGGTCTTGCCGGGATGTCGCTGCTAACGTCGTCACCCACCAGCCCCGTGCCGGCAACCAGTGGTGATGGTTGGGGAAAATCCGTGTGGACGAGGCCCAGTTCCTTGCAGGTGGTAAATGACAGGTACATACGCTCCACAGACTCAATGAAGTATACCTCTTGAACGGTAGAGCGTCCGGCGAGGCTAATGCGGCACAGCGCCGCGCCGAGGCTGGTGAGGGGAATTTTTGCCAGGTCTCGGATGCCAGCCCGACGCTTAAACTGCGCAGGCTTGAGACCTAATGATGCCATCAGGCTGGGGCCGGCGACACACACCTGTGCCCCCGTGTCAGCTACAGCCGTCACTTTCCGTGTCACCCCGCTCGTCTGTGGCCCCACGACCACCTGCAGGACTGGCTCGGGGTTCAGGGTCGCCGCGCCGAGGGTAACACTGCTCACCAGCTTACCTGCTTCCTGCGTCCTTGATGTCCTGCACATCCTCTTGAAGTGGCCCCACTTGCCACACGCCCCACACTTGCGGGTGTACGCCGGGCACGACGTCTTGTCTGCGCTGTGCCTCTCACCGCAACTGTAGCACTGCTTGGCCGCCACGTTGGGCTAGTAGTCGGTGGAAGGGTTGCGATAACCAGGCTTGGCAGGGCGTGTTGGCTGGCGCGAGGCAGCAACTAGAGGCTCCTCCTCAGTGGCGTCATCGGCGGTGACGTCAGCTCCCGCCGCCGCCCTTTCCCGCGTAAATTTTGCTGCGTCGCGTTGGGCCGCTTCAAAGGTGGAGCAATAGCTACGTAGGCTGTCTACGTCTTTGAAGGAGTCACACCGGCGGAACACTTCCTGTTTTAGGGCGGGGTCGTGCAGGCCCACCATCACTTTCCGCATTAGCATGTACTCCGACAGGTCACTGCGGCAGTCGGGACACTGGAAGCCACAATCCCGGGCCTCTTGGGCACACCGGGTCATGTACATCCCCACTGACTCACCTGGGGCCTGGCACGTGTTAAAAAAGTCTGACCACCTCACAGCTTGGTTCGATGTCTGTAGCACAATTTTTCCGATGGCGTCCAGCGCTGCCTTGGGGTCCAGAGCTTTCCACTGTTCCGTGTTGAACCTCGCGTCCAGGGCACACTGGAGGTCAGGGACACAGAGCAGCCTTATGTGAAGCACGACCTCTTCGTCCGGCCATGCAGCTAAACGCAGCCATGTCTCCACCGAGCGGCGCCATGTTCGGAATCCTGCAGCTGTCATTTCCATCCCGCACTTTTCTGGGGTGGCAGCAGCAGGGGGTCTGTTGCTGGTTGACCGGCGTGTCATTAGGGACGCCATCTGGCCAAGTAGTCCGGTTAGATCAGGCCCCGTTACCGCGGGGACAGGACGTCGTGGTGCCCCGAGTCTGGTCCCGCGAGGTGTTGGGAATCCTGGGCGGCGTGGTGTTGCCATTGTAAGCGTAGGTGTGATGGAGCTCCAATCACTGCGCCATGAAGGGTAGAAGGTAAAGGCAAGAGTCCTTGTGCAGCTTTACTGGATAAACTTACAAGGAACACACCTTCACAGTACGGCGGTAGAAATACCACTGCCACTGCATTTGGCGGGAAAGACACTGACCACTGAGTCTCCTCTCTCAGTTGCCAGATACCTCTATCCTACATAGCATAAGTGCATTTTTTCTGTACAACTAATATTTACGCGACAAAAGACAAGTTTTAACTACGTTGATAATTTGAGGGTGGTGGTGGGGTACCCCACCACCACCCTCAAACTCACATTACGTAACAGTCAACCGCCAATTGTTCGCGCGCGCTCTCTCTCTCTCTCTGATATATAAATGTTAAATAAGAAAGAAAATAGATAGTATGTTTGTGTGTGTGTGTGTGTGTGTGAGTGTGTGTGTGTGTGTGTGTGTGTGACCGTGTGTGTGTGTGTGACCGTGTGTGTGTGTGTGTGTGTGTGTGTGTGTGTGTGTGTGTGTGTGTGTGTGTGTGTGGGTGCTGAGTGAAAATAAGAAATTTGTAATCAATTATTGTGGTCAATAAATACTTACTTACTTACTTACTGTGTGACCATGAACGAAAAATTGTCTGAGTCTCTCTCTCTCTCTCTCTCTCTGATAGATAAATATTAAATGAGAAAGAAAATAGATAATATGTTTGTGTGTGTGTGTGTGTGTGTGTGTGTGTGTGTGTGTGTGTGTGTGTGTTTGTCTGTCTGTCTGTCCGCCAAATAATAGGCGAGGCAAGTCCATATGTGCCTCAGTAAGCCTACTGTCGCCAACGGTTAATGATAAACAAAAAATTGGTTTAAATTAAAATAAAAATTTTTAGAAAGATTTTTTACCTTTCCTTAAATCAGTAGGTATTGAAAGCTAACTAGCCAAGCTATCCTAAGTACTTCCTTCTAAATTATAAAGGCTATAAACAGAATATGTGGAACTACTTCAAAAATAGTATTTGAGAGCCGAAGGAGCTGTTTGGGAGCCGGAAGAGCCGGCTCTATTGAGTGAACGAGAACGAAAGACTCGATTCTCTGAAAAGAGCCGGAATGCCCATCACTAGTACTATGTGTATTTCAAATTTGAGTGTGGCTGCACCCCCTTCCACCTCTCTTTCTGTATCATTTGCACATTTCAAACATAAAAAAATGGCCTTATTTCTGAAATTTTCTGGTAGCCTTTATTCTTTCAACATAATTTTGGGACTGACTATACAATCATTAGAGACAGAGACTACCAGGTGAGTGAAAGAAGGCAATTACTGCCCCCTTGCATAAAGATAAGGTAGTAAAGATGAGTGTAATAATAACAGAGGGATAAGTTTGCTTAATGTGCCAAGAAGTGTATAGGAGAGTCTTGATAGAAGTAACTGAAAGGTTAGCGAGGAGCAGGGAGGATTTAGGAAAGGAAAAGGTTATGTGTACCAGATACTTGCAATTAAAATTATGATAGAGGAGTATTTATGGAAGAGTGAAAAACTGTATGCACCTAGAAAAAACATATGATAGAGTTGATCGAGAAGCTCTGGTAGGTTCTGAAAATTTATGACATTGGAAGGCATTTATTAGGAGGAATTGAGGCATTTTATTGGGAGGCAAGTGCGTGTGTGAGGGTGGATGGAGAGCTAAGTAAAAAATTTTTTCAACTATAGGAGTTAAGTTGAGACAAGGAAGTGTAATGAAAGCTACAGTGGGAAATGTAGGAGTAAACTGAAAATTAGTGGACGGGTGGGCAGTGGTGACATGCTTGTTTGCAGATGACACTGTAATATTCGCAGAGAGTGAAGAGGAACTTGAGAGTGGTGGATGAATTTTATAGTGTATGTATGAGAAGAAAGCTGAAGGTGAATGCTGGGAAAAGTAAGGGGAATGGTCTTTGAAAGAAGGAAATTAGAGGTGGTTGACTTTAATACATCTTATAGGATGAGTGTGCCAGCAATAGGAAGGTGTAAGGTAGTTCTAGGAGGAAAGAAAATGGAGGAAGTGAAAGTTTAAGTATTTGGGAACAGTGTTATGCAAACATGGAGAGATGAGAGGAGAAATAAGAGAGTGAGTTAAGGTAAATAAAGTAAGCGTCAGACATCAAAGTTTATATGGCACTATGTTAAGCTATTGGGCAAATGGTAGTGTGAAGAGATAATGGCAAGGTAAAGTATAGGGAGAAAAAGAACAGTTAGTTACAGTGAAATGGTTAGATCAAATGGAGAATGTGGGTTTGTCAAAGAACGGCAAAATAGTAGTAGTTGTTGCAAAAAAGGAGCAAGCGCCAGACATCGGAGATCATATGACATGTTATGTTATTATGTTAATCTAATAGGTAGACGGTATAGCAGAGATAGGGTAAATAAGTACATGCACGAAAGAGTTGCTGATGGAAGGAAAGGAGACTAATTGAACAAACAAGAAGGGAGTGTGTAGATAGGGAGAGATGGATATTGTTTTATGCAATGGCCATCCACTTTGGGGCACGTTTCTGAAGGGAATGAGGTATCAGACAATAGAATAGAATATAAAATAGACTATACATTCATAGGTATGCTCAATAACTTTATACAAATGAAATTTTAAAAAATTGTGTTGTGCAGTTATTTTATATTTTAAATATAACATATATGTGATACAAACAAATCCCAAACATCCGATGATCCACATACTTCTTAGCTTGACTGACACTTGCCCTAAAAGACTGAGCAACAGAAAATAACATACATTTTAAAGCCACTTTCGGCCATCACTCAAACTTCTACACTTTAAGAAAAAAATAACAGAAATGTTCACCTTCTAGAAAGAGACACCAACCATAAAAATACAGAACATACAAACACTATAGTTCACACTAGTCCATAAAAATATAGGCAAGATCAGGTAAGCAGAAGGAAACAAACTCAACATCATAGTGAATATTGATTTCGAGGTGGTGATTGTCAACTCTACTATTAATCACATATCATATCAAGTTGCATAGGTAAAAGTGGAAGTTAATTTATTAATTTAGTATTAGCAATTCAGTAACGTTCATTGTATTTAGTTGTAGCTATCTTACTCTGGCTTCATATTGTTATACCTCATTGACAATCTTATTATCCAGTTTATTAACTTTCAAATTTTAACGATACGTCACTTTCTCTTCCTTGAGAAGTATACATATACTACTTTTTATATACATATTCATACTTCTCTTTCTTACAGACTCCACATGAAATAAAATATGTTAAACAGTAACAAAACAAAGGCATTTTTCTTTAAATATCTATAAAACAACTTTATAAAAATACTGCCTACATTATAAGATTCCAATATCTGTGAAAAAAAAACATTCCACATACTGTTCTACATATACATAATTTTTTTTTTCTTGCAGTACTGTGCAGACCCTTTGATCTTTCATTACAAGTGTTCACACACACACACACACGCACGCACGCACGCACGCACGCGCGCCCGCCCGCCCGCACACGCTCACGCGCCCGCCCCCCCCATCCCCCCACGCACCCCCTCCCCCAAGCGCTCTCTCTCTCTCTCTCTCTCTCTCTCTCTCTCTCTCTCTCTCTCTCTCTCTCACACTCACACACACACACACACACAAACACACACACACACACACACACGCACGCACACAGAGAGTTCAGCTCAAACTTTGCATATTAAAATTAGGTAAATACTCATATACATACACATACACACACACACACAAAAAAAGACAGGATTACATGGGGTTTTGTTTCTGCTGGACTGTTGGGTCATATATTTCCTCAATTCAACCAATTTTCTGCTAGATCTACCCAAATAGTCTCCACCTAGTCAAGAATTAAAACTTTAGACATCTCAATTAATTGTCACTCAACAACTGTTTAAATCAATAAAAATAGAGTTGCACACCACAATACTTCAAATGGTATGCATATCAAGTCTAAGTAGAATAGCACTACAACAAACAAGTACTACTATATATAAGGAAGTGTATGAAATGCCTTTTCTACTATAATGCCTATTTGGAGGCAGCTGCTGAAAGAGTATACACAGATAGATAGCAATGAAACAAGTTATGGCAACGAAATCAATTATATATTTTGTCCTTTGAAAGGAAACAATATTTCAATGCAGTGCCAAAGATAAAGTTAAAAGATCAGCAGTATGTTATGAATGTGTGTTTCCATGTGTACATGAAAGTAGTACGTACATGTTGCAGTTTAATGGTTCACTTGGTGCCATCCTAACTAGGCACAGACAGGGTAGCTATGAGGTCACCTTAAATGAGTGTAAAGTATTTGCACACCTAAGTATTTAATTTGAAAACTGAACTTACTTGATATAATGCTAGTTACTGTAGTACTTAATTGTTTAATAACATAACCATTACAATATTCATCTCTTAAAAACATGTATTTATGAAAATGTTTGCTAATTCCATCATCTAGAAAGGGGATATTATGCTTTCAATTCCACATGAATATTATCTAAATCATGTCTCTTGAAAATATAGACCCTGGCGATATAGTATATTTCCTTAATGTTAACAATCAACATCTATTATATTTCCTTGGTTCATATACTCAAATCTACATTCCCTGTAAGTATATATATATATATATATATATATATATATATATATATATATATATATATATATATATATATATATATATATATATATATAAAAGTGAGGCTAGCCTGGCTAGGACTACAGAACAAAATCTACGGGAAAAGTATCTATATAACCCACCTTTTGATCACTAGTTAAATTTACTAATAATACATATAACTAATCAAACATGACAACAAGTTATAAATACCTTTATCTAAATTCTAACAGCCCTTGGCCAGCCTTCTGTTGTAATAAAATATATAGCCTCATTTTATCCAATTAGATGCTGTATTAGATGCCTAGCATGGACGGAGTTGGGCATGCTTAAAAAAGAAAGTGTCACAGGTAGTGACATAACGTAAGGGAAATGGTGATGGGAACTATAACATTATGATTGTTCATCTCTGTCCCCATGTACCGTATTTTGCGGCATATAACGCGCACTTTTTTACTCAAAAATTGCCCAAAAGTTACCCCTGCTCAGTATACGCTGAAGGTACAAAATTCTATTAGTTTTTTGTCTTGTCCAATAGCGCTTGTTAACATACCCATTTTATTGTTTGTGATTCTTCGTAGTCCATAGCTGTGCTTATAATATGTTGCCATAGAATACAGAGTGAACAAATAATCAGCATAAAAAAATAAAAATGAAGATGGTTGAGGATTGCCCCTGTCTTGTTGTCTAGCTTCTCTGCCGACCCAGCACAGCCGACCTGTGGTTTAAGTGTTTGTTATCAGAAATTTTGGGAAACTGTACATCATCAGTCTTGCTTAAGGGAGTCCCGGACCTCAAATGACGTATATATCTGACACATGGTCGAAAGTCAGCTGAAAAGTTTAAAGATATGGATGTGGTGGTGGCAAAATACCCATGAGGTTTTACTGCTATATCTTGTCTATTAGTGATGTTATAATTGCAAATACATAAAATTATTGCGACTCACGGAAACCTATGTCATGTAAAAATATTTTTGTACTGCTATATAATAACATAATTATTGCAAAAAGTTGTGGTTTGTGAAACTAGTTATTCTCCTGGATACTTCTGGCAATTTCACAGTGAATATGAACAACAGCCGAAGGGAAATACAGTGAATACACCAGTGCCCAACACCCGTCCAGACTTAGCTGAGCACAGGTGTCGTTACTTTGCCTCATACTTGCTCCCAGTTTTGGGGAGATTTTTGCCTTGTACCTCCTAAGCTATCAAATAAATCTGCGAATAAAACATATATTGAGCTTTGCTGTAGCGCAGGCAGTGCTGGACTACAATGTTGGGTATTTGAAGGAATATTTGTGTGATGAACTGAAATTTGGTATGAGCAAAATAACAATGTCCAACCTAGAAGAATGAGACAAGAAGCGAGAGAAGCAGCAGCAGAAGGCAAGGAAGCGGAGGGAGGTGGAGGACAATACCTCATACAGCGCTGGGGCCTTTTAAACTCATCACACACAGGCACACGTGTACTGCTTATTTAAAAATGGCTGTATTGAAGTTTGTTTTTTTTAGTTTCAAAAGACTATATTTTAATAATTTTTCAAGATTTTTTCACCATTTTTTTTTGCTTAAGAGCTATTAATAAGACAAAAATGTTGTTGAGTCGGAATAAAACAAATGTTTGAGTACATTTTCTGTGTTTAAATTGTTTCTTCGAAAGTTTAATTTTAAATTAGATAAATAAATTGAGAGTAGTAAAAATTCAGTCCTTATCATATAAGGGATACCAAAAAAGTAAACTCTAGAAACGGTTAAAGATGGCCACTATTTACATGAGCCAAAGAGGAAACATATTGATAAGTTCTTTTCAACAGTATAACAATTTGAACTTAATTGAAAATTTGCACGTTATTCATGAATAACTATAGTATTATAGAATGGAAGGAAGTGATACTACATAGAACAATAGTTAATGAGAAAGGAAAACAATTGATAGCTTTTCCCTGTGTGTAAAACTAATTCGGTTGTACCGTCCAGGAGTAAAGAATGCCATGGCTCCCTTAACTGTACATACCACTGAGATGCCATTCATTACTGAGCGCACCGGCCCAGTGTGTTTTGGCCGGTCATGAGGGTGAGGCACGTCATTGCTCGCATCCAACCTTACCCTATGTAAATAAAGAAAATTCAAATTTCACCAAAATCTAATTGTTACTAGTGAATAGAGAATATAAAACTGCATCAATAGATGTAAGTGAAAAAAGTAATTTCTTCCGCCAGTGTTTTCTAAATATTTACTGAGCATTTTAAGCACTTAATATTTTCCCTCCCAAAATTGTTGTCTTAAAGCTTATGATGTGCGATATACACCAGAGCACGTTATACGCCGTAAAATATGGTAAATAAATGAATAAGTAAATCTGTAAGTGAATATTATGGAATGTCAAGACACTCAGTAAGGCATGTGAGTAAATATAGTATATTGTAACAAAATATTAAACAAGAAATGTAGATCAGTGAAGAATTATGTGATACAGACCAAATAGGATATATGGAATATGGAATGCTGGTTGGTATCCAAATAGGATATATGGAATATGGAATGCTGGTTGGTATATCATGTGTAACAAGAAAACCCTGTGACTAGTGCGCAGACTGTATATAAACATTGAATAAGAAATGAGTACCAGTGAGAACACACAGACCAAACAATAATAGAAAAAAGTTGAATTAAAGAAGTTGAGGTGATAAAAGATCATCTATTTTCTTATTGCAAGACACTGTGTGGCTTGTACCTTCAGATTATGAAGTCAAGAAAAAATTAAAGCTTATATAGATCTCAACTGGTCCTCAAACCTAAACTGAATAAGTAGGCAGGAGTGGGGAGCTGTTGTGTGTTACCCGAGTGTATGATGAAGCAATGTGTTGTGAATAATATCCATATATAATAAACCTGATTCTTGACAATAAAAATGATAGAGTATAGCAAGAAACCACTGGACATATAATGAAAGAACTTGCTATACTAAATCATTCTCAACATTATAATATTATAAGGCTACAAATCTTTTACACCCGCCTTGTGCTCTAAGTTAAGCTCACATCTCTTAATTATGCACACTAGACTCTAGACCAACTTTTTGACATATACAAACATAAATGATATGATTGACTATGTACACTAAAATTTTCAACAACAAAGCAAAAAGTTATAAAAAATCTCTGAATAACCTAAAAACAATATAAAAAAAAGACATAAAAATCCTTCTTTGCTTCCTGTCTATGAGGTTCACATGAGCGCCATCTGGGTAGTGTTGGGCAGCACCATCCCAAGTAAGCCTCCAACTGTAACAGACAAGTAATATGTCAGATATCTCTGTTCTTACTTCACACTGGACCTCCATCACTGCTTCGTCACACCTTATTGACTATTCCATAGACAATTTTCTTGCTCATTTAGTGAACCCATTCTAATCTGTTCTTTACCACTAAATTTAAGTCCCCATTTAATCAAATGTCAAGTATTTACTTCCAATGATATGAACAAAAATATTGGAATGTTTCAGAGCATCAAGTTTGATAGTCTCAGACCAAGATGCCACGCACCACCATCTTTGGAGCAAAAAACAATCATCATTATAAATGTTGAGGAAAATCCCATTTATGAGTAAAAAATTGTGGATAAAACTGTCTCTCTCTAAATTAGAGATTTACTGAGCATGCCCTTCCTTCCCTAAATTTCAAGTGGCATCCATGTAAGAAGCAGAAAGAAGTTGGGAAAAAAGGTACAGCATTAGAAGAAGGTTCACTTTAATTAGAGATCAGTATTGTGTGACATGGTAAACTGAAAACAGAAGTACTGGAAAGATCAATGTCCTGGAGAGCAATAAATATTGACCTTGATAGATACTTGAAATGAAAATTAGGTATTCTATCTATCTATATACCAAGCTAGTAGCTCCTTAAAGGAGGTAGCCAAGACAAGGCATTTAGGGTTTGGGGAGGCATAACTCTCTCCATCTTTCTAAGGAGAGAATATAGTAGAGGAGAGGCTTCTTGGATCCCTTGCTGTCCCTTTGGGTCGCCTTTTTCGACCTGTAGGGAATAGGGTGGTAGTATTCTTGCAACCCCAACCACAGGGCTAATATAAGTAATAAAGAAATAAATAAGAATTTCCAGTACAATATTTTACTATCTGCACAAACATATGGTTGTGAGATACGATCAGCATCTGTAGGATTAGGGCAGTAAGACATATCCTTTCTAAGAATGGGTGTGGGAGATGGAAGAATAGGTTATAGTGTGAAATTATGTGTTTGGACGAGTGAGCTTTGGGAGTGAACTGTAGAGTTGCAGTATGGATAAAAACATGATATTTTTATACTAAAATATATTTTTTCACTTACCTGTTAGTCTTACCTAGGCACAAAAACCGTGCCTTGTCTCTTCCCTCAAGCAATTTATCCCCAAAATTTACACCTGACATTAGTCCCTCCTTGCCGTGGTTACCCATCTCACAGAAAACGTAAGAAAATGGGTGGCGCCTCCAAGCGCCACGTCTCCAATCTTACTGCAGACTGAGCTGCTTAAAACCTCGTGAGGGGAAGCCGGGTGGGATCGGTAAGACTAACAGGTAAGTGAAAAAATATATTTTAGTATAAAAATATCATTTATTTCACATAAACCTGTTAGTCTTACCTAGGCAGAATCCCACATTTAGAAGGAGGTGGGGCGATGATAGGTAGCCACGGTATAAGGGTGAATGTGTCCAGAATAATAAGATGACCCACCTCTCTTGGAGCATGGGTCGAGACAGAGGAGGGTGTGTGGGGCTTCACAGCACAACGCCTCCAGCTGCTACAATAGGTCCCAGGGAGAAGACCTCCTCCTGCACCCTTTGGACCGTCCGTAAATAGTGGTTGGCAAAGACAGAAGGCGTCCTCCAACATGCAGCCTCCATAACGTCTGAGAGCCTCCTGTTAACGTTCCACAACAGGGAGGTGGCCACTGCCCGGACTTCATGAGCCTTGACCCTCAGGATGCCAGCCAAGCAGTCAGGAAAGGTCTCATGGGCCGAGCGAATCACCTGTCGTATGAAGAACGAAATGGCTGCCTTGGACATAGGGTGTGTACGGTCCTTGAGTGACACAAAGAGATGGCGGGGGCGAGAAGGGCCTGCCGTCCGGCGCAGATAATAACGGAGGGCCCGGATAGGGCACAGGAGCCGGTCTTCACCGTCGGGGTCCAGTATAGCCGTAAGGCTCTGCAGGAGGAATTCCGTTGGCAGAGGGTGGAGTTGAGTCTCTGTCTTGGCAACAAACTCAGGTAAGTAAGAAAGAATCCAGTCCTCGCCGCGGCGTGCAAAAACTGCCGAGAGAGCTTGAAGTTCTCCTACTCTCTTGGCAGTGGCCAAGGCGACCAGAAAAGGAGTTTTCATTGTCACATGCCGTAGATCTGCTGTGTCCATTGGCTCAAAAGGAGGCATAAGAAGGGCCCGTAGGACCACATCAACATTCCAAGCCGGGACCTTGGGACCAGAGCGGCGAACTTGGCGACAGCAAGCCCTCACGACCTTGTCACTACAGAGGTCGAAACCCCGAAAGCTGAAAATACCATTCAGCACAGCCTTATAGCCCAGAATAGCTGAAGCTGAGAGGCGACGTTCTTGGTGAAGAAATAGCAGGAAATCGGCAACTTTTTGGCTGGAGAGAGTTGAGGAAGTGTGGCCCTCTCTCCTACACCATTTCCGGAAGGTCTTCCACTTTGACTGATAGTTCATGAGAGTGGAGGGGCGATGAGCTCCTGCCAAGAACAACGCCACTCGTCTGGAATGGCCGCTATGACGGAGGAAACGTTGGACAGTCTCCACGCGGTTAGCTGAAGTGACTGGAGACCGTGGTGAAACCGGTGGAAGTGCGGTTGTCGTAGAAGGTCCGAGCGTTGTAGCAGCAATCGTGGAATGTCGATCGACCATTTCAGGTCTGGGAACCATTCCTGTCTCGGCCAGAATGGAGCAATCAAGGTGAGATAAGTGCCCTGGGCTGAGAGAAGTTTGTTGAGCACTTTGCGAACCACAGCCGTCGGCGGAAAGGCGTACAGTTCCCGGTGGTTCCAATCGAAGAGGAAGGCATCCGACGCTATCGCCATTGGGTCCGGAAACAGGGACACGAAAGCTTGGAGACGGAAGTTCTGCCCTGTAGCGAAAAGGTCCACTGACGGTTGCCCCCACAATCGCCAGAGGGTTCTGCACACCTCCTGATGTAGCGTCCATGCCGTGGAAAGGACCTGACCCTTCCAACTCATCGCGTCCGCTACAACGTTTTGGAGGCCACTCAGGAACTGGGTCTTGATAGAAATCCGATGAGCCTCCGCCCACCGTAGGATCTCTTGAGCCTCCTTGTTCAGGTCCTCTGACCTCGTGCCCTCTTGGTGAGCAAGGTATGCTAATGCCATGGTGTTGTCTGCATAAATCCCCACGGTGTGGTCCCTGAGGAGTGGAAGGAAGTGCATGAGAGAGTTCCCTACTGCTCGGAGTTCCAACACATTGATGTGGAGTCCAGCCTCCTCCGGAAACCACCTTCCGCCTGCCGAGTGTTGGAGGAGAGAGCAGCCCCAGCCCCGGGTAGATGCGTCCGAGAACAGGAGAAAATCCGGAAAAGTCGAGAAGCTCCTGGCCCCGGAGGAGGTGTTTCTCCTTCCCCCACCAGAGGAGGTCGGGACGGAGGAAAGCAGGCCACTCTATCGGTGTGGAGTCGTCTTCGGACCTGTTCCACCTGCGGCTGAGCTGATGTTGGAGTCCCCGCATGCGCAGTCGCGAGCCGGGCACCAGGTGGATCAGGGAAGCCATGTGCCCGAATAAAGACAGCCATAGCTTGGCAGGTGGCTGGGCGGAGGCCATGAAGGTGTGGAGCACTCGCAGAAGGTTGTCCACCCTGTCCCGAGTGGGAAAGGCCCGTAGAGGGACCGACTGAATAGTCATGCCCAAGTAGACGATGGACTGAGTGGGCACCAGATGAGACTTGTCGTGATTGACCCGTAGCCCCAGCCGGGCGCACAGCTACAACAGGTCTTGCACTGCGTCGATAGCGTCCTGCTGTGATGGGGCTAACAAGATCCAGTCGTCTAAGTACAGGAGGAGACGAACACCTTCTCGGTGCATGGCCACCGCCACTGGGGCCATCAGGCATGTAAACACCTGGGGGGCAGTCGAGAGACCGAAGCATAGAGTGGTGAACTGGAAACTGCGTCTCTCCCAGCTGAAACGGAGGAATGGGCGATTCCGAGGATGCACCGGCACCTGCAAGTATGCATCCTTAAGGTCGAGTGTTACCATCCAGTCGTTCTAGTGGACCGATTCCAGAATCGACCGGGGAGTTTCCATCTGGAAGCAGGAGGTTAGTACATAAGTGTTGAGTCTGGAGAGGTCTAACACGGATCGGAAGCCTCCTGACGCCTTGGGAACCACGAAGATCCTGCTGTAAAAAACCTGGCGTCGAGGGGGCGTTCTCCAGAGCCCCCTTGTTGAGAAGGGCTAAAACCTCTTCTTTCAGGGCAAGGCCTCGCTCGGAAGACGTGGGGTACGATGCTAGATGTATCGGAACGGGAGACCGAGGGGGAAGGGTGTGGAAAGGAATCCGATATCCCTCGCAAAGAACTTGTAGCACTCACTGTTCTGCCCCGATGTCTTCCCACCCACGCGTCGCCCGAGCGAGGCAACCACCAATCGTTCCATGGTCCACCTGGAAGTCATCGTCGAAAGGAACACGATCCTCTCCATTTACCTGGAGGGTGTCGGGAAGAAGTGTGCCGAGTAGGAAACGAGGACCGGAAGGTTGACCTATCTCGTGTTTGGCTAGTGGAAGGGACTGAAGAACGTGGCTGTGTGTTGATGGCAGAAGAGGAAGCCATGGTGTACGACAACTTGCGAGAGGGTCTACCCACAAGCGGAGTGCCCGACCGAGGAGCAGGTCGCGCTAGGGCACGAGCTGCCGCCTCAGAAAGAGAGAAGGAAGCTGCCTCCTTGGCCATGTTGGACGCCTCCGCAACTTGTTCAGGTCCAAACAGGGAGTCGGTGTTCATAGGTGAGCTACGAAGTGTCCGTTTCGCGGCAGCTTGAAAGCGAGAAGGAAGGGCAGATAGGAAGGCCTCCCGTCTCAGTGACCGGATATTAGCGAGTGTAAAAGCTGACACCCGAGCCTGGGCGGTGAAGGCTCTGTTGATGGAGGCCAAGAGTCGATCGAGCATGGCAGTATCAGGCGAGGCAGCCACTGCGGAAGAAACGCGAGTCACATAGGTTCCTACAAACCAAATAAGAAAGTTCTGTATGTCCATAGAAGCTAACAGGCCTGTTTCCAACTGAGAAATATCCCGCTGAGAGGTGGTGATCCGAGGATCAAGCGAGCCCTGGAGTTGCGCCGCCAAGTCGGGATTGAGTGTGGCAGGTTTCCTGTGGCCCCAAGGACCACGATAGGCCTTGTGATGTGGAAGGGGGACAAAAGAAGTCCGGGAAGCAGCCGTCTGCCAAAGTGCTTCCGAGGCTTCCTGCAAGGCGAAGCCTAAAAGGTCTGACTGCTTCAAGTCGACGTAGGGTGGAGGTGCAGTCAAGGCAGGCATGCCTGGAGCACGAGGCATCCGATTGCGATGTAGCGTAGCACGGGCCTCTGGGAGGGTATCGCAAACGAAGTCCAGAACGTTGCGAAAGTCAATGCGAGGTGTGGAAATATCCTCCTCCTCCACCGCCTCCCCCGCGACCGAAGCTTCTGCCTCACCGATGGAGTGGGGGTGAGCGCGCATCCAAGGTGGTGTGATGTCGTGGCCACAGCCAGGAGGGAGCTCTCCGTCATCCTGCTCGGCTGGGGGGGCAGCCGGTAGATGGTAGGGTGACGAGGTGAGGCGTGGGGGGGGGGGGGGGGGGGGCGGAGTTGAGTGGTTGGTCATGGAGCTCGGAGTGGCAACGCTGGCAGGGTGCGACGGGGGAGGGGCGGGGCAGCCCCACGCCGACACGCACGTGTTGTGGAGTCCGCAAGTTCCCGGGTTGGGAGGACGGGAAGAGACTGGCAACACCCGTACACCCTCAGTCACCGCAGAACCCATCTGCCTCGCTTCGGTGGAAGGGGCAGTGGGGCGGCCCGAATCGTAATCCTGCTGCAGTGCGGGAAGGCAAGACGTGGGTAGCGGAACCTCGCAACCCGCACTGTGGTGGTTTTGAAGCGTCCTAGCGTGGGGCCCAAAAGCAGCCGCACCCCGCGCAGGAGCCCTGGACATGGGAGGTGGGGGTCTAAATAGCATGGTAGAACCCCCTTCCATCCCAGGCTGCTGGGGAGGCCACAACTCGCTCGGCACATACCCGACAGCAGCCGCGCCATCATCCCAGGCACTAGTCAGACAGTGGTGGGACGTGCGCCATCCATGTGTGTCATGACTGTAGCCGTGTGTTGGGGGACAGTTGGGAAGGTGTTGACCCACTGTCCCCACCACCTCAACACACGGTCGTTTGGGGGGGGCGGTATTTCATCCACCCCCACTCCCGTAGACTCAGGACCCGACATGGCCCCGCTTAACGAGCCAACTGGCGATCTTAAATATCGCTCTGAGGTTGGTGCACTCAGGGGGCCGCGTAAACCTGCGGTTGTACGCATGTGTCGAGCCTCTGAACTTGCTGTATGGGACATGTCAGGTAAGAGAGATTTCACAGTATCAGTAATTAAAGAGGTTAGGACCTCTTTAAAAGCACTCCCGGAAACAAGCGAAGCTAGCTGCTGGTTAACCTGGTCGTTATCTGCAATCTGTGGTTCAGGATCAACAGAAAGGCTGGAAGCAGAAAGTTTGTCTGACGCACTGGAACCCTTGCCCTTTGCCTTAGACTTACCCAGCTTAATCTGAAAGCTATGGGCAGCCTGAACTTGATCAGCACTCATTACACCTACTGTCTGTAGAACACTGGAGACCAGCAATCCTTCTGCAGGCAATACATACAGTGTGAGCCTCATATGAGGCCGAAGGGAACAAGCAGCCTGGCTATAGTGACGTCTGTGTTGGGAGGGCTTGATCGCCAGACCAGTTGACCTGCCGGCGTCAGAAGTTAAAGAGGCGCAGCCTTTGGGCTTCCCGGTGGTGCGAGAAGGTGGTGGAGAAGGCTGGTCGCGCCCAGAGGTATCCAAAGGAAGGGGAGAAGCATTCATCGTCGTTAGGAAACGACCGTAGAGCAAGAAATTAGAGAGCTACAAGCAGCACGTCTGATGAGCGTGAGCTCAAGGTAAGAATTGGAGACGTGGCGCTGGGAGGCGCCACCCGTTTTCTTACATTTTCTGTGAGATGGGTAACCACGGCAAGGAGGGACTAATGTCAGGTGTAAAGTTTGGGGATAAATTGCTTGAGAGAAGAGACAAGGCACGGTTTTTGTGCCTAGGTAAGACTAACAGGTTTATGTGAAATAAATTCACATTGTACAAATATATCCAGGGAATGGATGAAGATAGACTGATTAAGGAAATGTTTGGAGTAAATTGAGGAATGATACTGACAAATGGAGTCTTAATTTTAGTGTTACAAAAGGAACATCATGAAGGTAAAAGGGGCAGGAGCATGGTGTGTCACAAATGAAAGTTATTTACAGAAAAGATATTCTGAAAACAATTCTGCTAAGGTCATCCTTTCCCTTCCATGGCAAGTCTTCAAATTTTTAGGGCCATCCTCAGAACTTCATCCCATACCTTCATTGGTTTTCATATCAGCACCATAATTTCAATCAAACTATTTTACGTTCTTCACCCAGTAATATTCATTCTCCCTCTTCATATAACCAACCAATGCAATCTACCTGCCTCCTGTATAATATCGTCAAAACACTTGCAACATCTACATAAGTTATTAAATGAAGAGAAGCATCTTTATAATGTATACTATCTACCTCCTGGCTTATATCCCAAGATGTCCTGAGTTCGAATTCCATGTTGGATAGACAAAATTGGCTAGCCTTCTTAAACAATTTTAAAAGGCAGTAGCCACGACAAGGCATTTAGGATTCAGAGAGACGTAACATTTTTATTCTAAAATGCATTTTTTCACTTACCTGTTCCTCCTAGGCTAGGAATAAGTCTACGGTGTTAAACCGCCGCTTCCAGCCACCAAAACAAACCACCCATCTTGAGCAGTAGAGATGTGCCTATGGGACTTGATCCCTTCCACCCTCCGCTTCCCATTCCTACTTAAAGTCAGAC
The DNA here is from genome assembly GCA_036785275.1 of Cancer borealis. Taxonomy (NCBI): domain Eukaryota; kingdom Metazoa; phylum Arthropoda; class Malacostraca; order Decapoda; family Cancridae; genus Cancer; species Cancer borealis. Next base: position 28,067 of record JAXIVD010004054.1, read on the forward strand.
TCCTGAAGGAGAGGCATCGTGTGGGCGGGAGGGCGGACTTTTTGCTAGGAGGAACAGGTAAGTGAAAAAATGCATTTTAGAATAAAAATGTTATTTGTTTCACATATTACCTGTTCCTCCTAGCCTAGGCAGATTCCCACATTTTAGGAGGTGGACGATGCCTCGAGGGATGGTTTGATTATAGGTGAATAGTCCACAAGAAAAGGCAAGACTCTCACCTGGGATGTGTTAGCAGTCTCCAGTGAGTCAGTGAGTCTATGCCGGTGTAGAGCCTCCCAACAGTCCTTGCCGCGTCCGTGAACCGAAGCAGGCAGGCTAGGAGAGTGAAGAGGGGGGGACAGCAGCCTCAGGGGATAACACTCCCTGCTGCCATGATGGGTCCAATGGCGAAGACATCATCATGGACCCTCTGTATAGTCTTCAGATAATGGTCTGCAAAGACTGACTGAGTTCTCCAGCAGGCCACCTCCAGAATATCTGATACGGCCCTGTTGATGGGCTCTTACCCTGAGTAAAGGGCCTAAGTGCTCCAGGAAGTCCTTATGTGCTTCTTTAATGAGTTGTCTCAAGAAGAAGGAGATGGCCGCTTTGGAGAGAGGGCGTTCTCTATCCTTCACTGAGAGAAACAGCTGCTTTGAATGCGATTCCAACCTTGTCCTACGAAGGTACCAGCGCAGAGCTTGTACCAGGCAGAGAAGGCGTTCTTCGTTGTCCACACCCACCGCAGCCGTTAGGCTAGTGAGGGTAAACTCCCTTGGGAGAGGATGGGATGAAGTTTCTGTCTTAGCAATGAACTCTGGAAGGTAAGACAGCACCATGTTGTTGCCTTGGCGAGCGACTTGGACTGACAGAGCTTGCAATTCACTCATCCTCTTAGCCGTTGCCAACGCTACAAGGAAAAGAGTCTTCTGTGTCAGATGTTTAAACAAAGACCTTTCCATTGACTCGAACAGAGTGCTGAGCAGAAGGTGAAGAACCACATCCACATTCCAGGGGGGCACTCTGCTGATTGTCCTCTTGACTTGGCGGCTGCAAGCTTTAGAGATGTCCTGAGATCCGTAGAGGTCAGATCCTTTCAGCTGAAAGACACTGTTGAGCATAGCCTTGTAGCCTTTCACCGTAGAGGCCGACAGATGGCAATCTTAATGCAGATAGAGGAGAAAGTCTGCAAACTTTTGACTTGATGGTTTTAAAACTGTATGCTCCTTCAGTCTGCACCACCTACGGTAAACATCCCATTTTGACTGATAGTTCATAATGGTTGAATGTCTTCTAGCTCCCGCCACGAACTTCGCCACTCTTCCCGAATATCCCTGGAAACAGAGGATTCGCTTGATAGTCTCCACGCGGTTAGCCGAAGAGCGTAGACACTGTTGTGGAACCAGTGGAAGTGAGGCTGATGTAAGAGGTCTTTGTGCATCGGAAGGAGGCGGGGAGCATCGATAGAGAAACATAGCAGGTCGGGGAATCACTCTTTGCGTGGCCAGAACGGAGAAATTAAGGTGAGGACCGTTCCTTGTGACGCCTGCAGTTTGACGAGGAGTTTTCTGATTGTTGAGAAGGGCGGAAAGGCATACAGTTCCTGATGATCCCAGTTGAAGAGGAAAGCATCCGTCGCAACTGCCATGGAATCCCTGAATGGGGAGATGTAATTCTGAATCCTGTAGTTCTGACTGGTGGCGAACAGGTCTACGAAAGGCATGCCCCACAGTCTCCACAGGACCCGACACACCTCTGAATGAAGAGTCCATTCTGTAGAAATAACCTGGTGCCTCCTGCTGAGGGAGTCCGCCACCACGTTGTGAATGCCCCTGATGAACTGAGTCCTCAAGGTGATGGATTTGTCCTCCGCCCAATCTGCTGCGCCTCGTAGTTGAGGGGCGAAAAATGAGTCCCTCCTTGATGTGTCAGGTAAGCATGAGCTGTGGTGTTGTCCGTGAACACCCCCCACTGTCTTGCCTCGTAGAAGGTACTCGAAGTGGAGAAGAGCTAGACTGACGGCCCTCAACTCCAGCAGGTTGATGTGGGAAGCCGCTTCTTCTGTGGACCACAACCTGCCTGCAGAGTGTTGCAGAAGACAGCAACCCCATCCCTCCCTCGAGGCGTCTGTGTATAACAGGAAACCTGGCGACCCTCTCGGAGTGTCTGGCCGGCGAGGAGGTTGGGTTCCTGTGCCCACCACTGGAAATCTTGAAGAAGGTCGGGAGTCCACCAGATGGATAAGCGAAGCCATGTGCCCCAGCAAGGACATCCACTCCTTGGCGGTAGGGCTCCGAGAATCCATGAAAACTCCCAGAAGAGCAAGAAGATTGTCCACTCGAGCCTGCGATGGAAAAGCCTTCAAACGAGAAGACAGAATGTCCACTCCCAGGAAGACCATCCTCTGGGCTGGTTGCAGGCTGGACTTCTCCATATTGATGCACACTCCTAAACGTGCACACAGCTGGAGCAGAGTCTGTGCTGAGCTTAATGCCTTTTGTTGTGACTCTGCTAGAAGAAGCCAGTCGTCCAGATACTGGAGGAGGCGGATGCCTCTCCTGTGTGAATCGACGAGATGGGCGCCATGATCCTGGTAAAAACTTGGGGAGCCGTAGAAAGGCCGAAACACAGCACCCTGAACTGGAGCGCCCGACCCCTCCATCCAAACCGAAGGTATTGGCGGCTTAGGGGATGTATTGGCACTTGCAAGTAGGCATCCTTCAGGTCGACTGACACCATCCAGTCGCCTCGCTTGATGGAAGCCAACACTGTCCTCACCGTTTCCATCCGAAACTTTGTGGTAATGACGTGTTTGTTGAGAAAGGAGAGATCGATGACCAGGTGAAAGCCCCCGATGCCTTGGGAACCACAAACAACCTGTTGTAGATCCCCGGTGTAGGAGGGGCCTCTTTCACCGCACACTTGCCTATGAGAGCTGTAACCTCCAACTCCAAGGCTTTGCCTCGCTCGGAATCTGCTGAGTAGGAGACCAAGTGCAGAAGAACATCTGACAACGGAGGGGAGTGGAAAGGAATCTTCCATCCCTCGTGGAGGACCTGGAGAATCCACTCTTCCACCCCTAAGGTCTCCCAGTCTTTCAGGTGCCGAGCAAGGCAACCTCCGATTGACTCCGAGCTGGCTGAAGAGTCACTTACGAAAGGGCTGACCTCTAGCCCTCTTCGGAGGTGGCCCGTCAGAATCCCTCGAGCGCCAAGACTTGGAAGGCCTCGTGGAGGGATGTTGTAAAGAACCGGAATGAGGACGAGAAGCGTACGAGGTTGAAGGGTGCTGGTGCTTCTCAACCAGTGGTGTACCCAGCTTTGGTCTAGGCTTGACGAGAGACTTGGCAGCTGCTTCTGTGAACGAAACCGAAGCTGCCTTATCTGCCTGAGCTATGGCCTTGTCCACTCAAGAGTCCTCAAAGAGAAATGCAGAGTCCATAACCGACCCACGCAAGTTTGCCTTGGAAATAGCGCTAAAGCACGGTGGTAGGCAGGAGAGGAAAGACTCCCTTCTCGCTGCCCTTGTATTGGCTATAGCCACAGCCGTCAACCGTGCTTGATCTAACATTGCCCTTTGAATGCTCTGTCGAAGATAATCCGACATCACCCCAAATGGAGACAACTCCGTCCCCGACAGGGGAGGGGAAACCAGGGTACCCAACAGCCAAAACAGGAAACTCTGCATTCCTTGGATGGAGAGCAGTGCCTGCTCCAGTTTAGTCATTTCCCTCTGAGAATAAGTAACTCTCAGTTCGCCTTGACCAACCAAGAGATGAGACAAGTCTGGATTAACCTTGGCAGCCTTGCTCCTACCCTCGTCATCGCCTATCTTGTAGGCTCTGTAGTACCTGGTAGCAGGGTACTTGAGAAACGAGGTCTTGGTAGACTCGTTGACACGGGCAAGATCCGAGGAAGCCCGTTGCATCATGAAGTCCACGGCCTGTGCCCTTTTCAGCTGAGGGGCGGAAGGATGAATCTCCTTCTGTAGGCCCGGGAAAAGGGGAGCCGAGGCCTGGGCCGAAGGAGCACGAGCCTCCGGAAACCTCGTACACACAAACTCCATCATCTCCATAAAGTTAGGGGAAGGGTCTGGAGAACCAGCATCATCTTCCGACGAAACCTCTACTCCTTCCTCCTCCTCCTCTACTTGACATCGCTCACGGGACGTAGAAGGACGAGGTTCTTGGTTGGGAAGAAAAAGAGGGGAAGGTGAACGAGGCACCAGAACTTCCTTGCTAGAGAAAACAGGAAGGAAGGTGGTAGGAGAAGTCGTCCTCCGTCCACGTGACGTAGTCGAGGAACAACGAGCTAATCCGTGCTTCTCTCTTCCTGGTGTCGGCGCAGCGCGCGGCCGTGTCGCATGGGAGGTGGGGGGAGAAACCGCTCTCCGCCTTCCTCTCTCCGCTGACGACGACGCTTCTCCCTCCCGTCGTGAGAATCTGCGCGGTGGTGGTGGAACGATGCACGGGGCTGGCTTTGTGTCATTAGCTCTGCCCTCATGCGCTTGGTGGACGAGAGAGAGGGGCATGGGCATAAGCTCTTCCGTACCCCTTCTCCCTTTGACCGAGTGGTAGGGTACGCGTTGGTAAACCACTGTAGTGACAACACACATACATATACACCCATATACACTCCCACTCCCACACACCCAGAGGTTGAGGCTATAATTACTTCCCTAGAGACCACGGCTGAAGTCGAGATTAGCAAGACCTGACCTCACACCACCTGTCCTGACCGGACTCTATATGACCTCCCACACACACATCACGGAGAGCAGTCTATCACCACACACACTCCAGATCACACGTCCAGAATCGCATCTGGGAGCCCCACGTCGGGGCTCCCCAGACATCATACACACTCATCTTCTGTCTACTTGTGTACGTACAACCAACGCTGCAGCAATAAACCAACCAAGTAATATTACGTCTGTTGTTCCAACCTTTGTGTCCACAACCTCTTCCAGCTATAGTAAAACCCTTATAACTCAGCACGATAGGTACTCTGGCCTTGCCGAATTATTCAATATGCTGAGTTATGCAAATGCCCTCCTGATATGGGTAAAAATAATTTTTTTTGTAAATACAGTACTGTAAAAGTCTAAAAACACTGACCAATGAACGGGTAGCAGCAGGCATGTAATCCAAACAGAGAGGAGCCTTATTGTAGCATGTAGAAAATGTTTGGAGAAGGCTCAGTCCCATTTTAACCCGTCTAACCTGGAGCCGTCACATACACTACCTGGTGACCTCATGTCTTAAAAGACTTGGACTTGGAAGGCCTCATGGAGGGATGTTGTGAAGAACCGGAATGAGGACGAGAAGCGTACGAGGTTGAAGGGCGCTGGTGCTTTTCAACCAGTGGTGTACCCGGCTTTGGTCTGGGCTTGATGAGAGACTTGGCAGCTGCTTCTGTGAACTATACCGAAGCTGCCTTCTCTGCCTGAGTTATGGCCTTGTCCACTCGAGTCCTCAAAGAGAAATGCAGAGTCCATAACCGACCCACGCAAGTTTGCCTTGGAGATGGCGCTGAAGTGTGGTGGTAGGCGGGAGAGGAAAGATTCCCTTCTCACTGCCCTTGTATTGGCAATAGCCACAGCCGTCAACCGTGCTTAATCTAACATTGCCCTTTGAATACTCTGTCGAAGATGATCCCTGTACGGAGACAACTCCCGACAGGGGGAGGGGGGAAACCAGGGTACCCATTAGCCAAAACAGGAAACTCTGCGTCCCTTGGATGGAGAGCAGTGCCTGCTCCAGTCTAGTCATTTCCCCCTGAGAAAAAGTGACTTGGTTCGCCTTGACCGACCAAGAGATGAGACAAGTCTGGATTAATCTTGGCAGCCTTGCTCCTACCCTCATCATCGCCTATCTTGTAGGCTCTGTAGTACCTGGCGGCAGGGTACTTGAGAAACGAGGGCTTGGTAGACTTATTGGCACAGGCGAGATCCGAGGAAGCCCATTGCATCATGAAGTCCATGGCCTGTGCCCTTTTCAGCTGAGGGGCAGAAGGACGAACCTCCTGTAGGCACAGGAAAAAGGGGAGCAGAGGCCTGGACTGAAGGAGCACGAGCCTCCGAGAACCTCTTACACACGAACTCCATCATCTCCATAAAGTTAGGGGAAGAGTCTGGAGAACCAGCGTCATCTTCCGACAAAACCTCTACTCCTTCCTCCTACTTCTCTACTTGACATCGCTCACGGGACGTAGAAGGACGAGGTTCTTGGTTGGGAGGAAAAAGAGGGGAAGGTAAACGAGGCACCGAATCCTCCTTGCTAGAGAAAACGGGAAGGAAGGTGGCAGGAGAAGCCGTCCTCCATCCACGTGACGTAGGCGAGGAACAATGAGCTAATACGCGCTTCTCTCTTCCTGGTGTCGGCGCAGCGCACGGCCGTGTCGCGGGGGAGGTGGGAGAAGAAACCGCTCCCCGCCTTCCTCTCTCCCGCCGATGACAGCGCTTCTCCCTCCCGTCGTAAGAATCTGCGTGGTGGTGGTGGAACGACACACGGGGCTGGCCTTGTGTCACTAGCTCTGCCCTCATGCGCTTGGTGGACGAGGGAGAGGGGCATGGGCATAAGCTCTTCCGTACCCCTTCTCCCTTTGACCGAGTGGTAGGGTACACACCTCGTCCCATTGGTAAACCACAAACGGTCGGACCCTCACTCTTGTGTTGTAGATGGGCTAGCGGGCGTTCAACCTCATTTAGAACCACCTCTGAGTTCCAAGATGTGGAAAAACCCGAGGAATCAGACAACGGACTTCCCTCCACCTCGTGTTGGGACGGAGGAGTGTTCGACGGGGCGGCCGACTGAGTGACACGCGCCGGACGAACACTTGTTGGCTCGATCCCCAAGCTAGCCTCCCGTGACCCCTCGGTTGGGAGTGCCTGTTGCACTCTGCTAGTCGCCGCGGTCTTTGGGAGGCTCGGTCTGTCATTTACCAGACTTTCAGCT